>VCII01000340.1:240000-321286 GCA_006030095.1 Triplophysa siluroides
TAGCTGACGTGAACCACACACGGATTCATGAATGAACAGCTCTTATCTAACCATCAACTTACACAGAACTGATCGAGACACCAACAGCAAAGTTCATCCTGACACACAAGAGTCCAATGCCATGCCCTCCGTGTGTTTATAGCAGAACTCAAGCAGATGTATAAATGCTGAACTACCCACAAACCCTTTTACAGGCCTGTCATTTACATTTATGAGCCTGAATTGACATTCAGAGAAAGAAACGAAATGAACCCTGGACTGAATTTGAACAGACGCAACACTTGAGAAGCACATAGGTGCATAATATATTAAAGGCACATTCCACTTTTTTTGGAAATAGGCTCATATTCCAACTCCCCAAGATTTAATAAATTGAGTTTTATCGTTTTGGAATCTATTCTGCAGATCTCCGGGTCTGGCGATAGCACTTTTAGCATAGCTTAGCATAGATCATTGAATCCAATTAGACCAGTAGCATCACGTTCAAAAAAGAGTTGATATTTTTCCTATTTAAAACTTGACTCTTCTGTAGTTATATCGTGTGCTAAGACAGGCGGAAAATGAAAAGTCGAGATTTTCTAGGCCGATTTGATTAGGAACTAAAGTAAACCCCTATTCTGGCGTAATAATCAAGGAAGTTTGCTGTCGTAACATGGCCGCAGTGATCGCCAGACCCAGAGACCAGCTGAATAGATTCCAAAATGGTAAAACTCAATTTATTAAATCTTGGGGAGTTGGAAGATGAGCATATTTCCAAAAAAAGTGGAGTGTTCCTTTAAGGTTTGTTGTAAGGGAATATAGAATAATGAAAAAACTCAGATTTTAAAGCATAAGAGGTTTATCAGGTTTTGTGATCGAGTAAGTGAGACAACAGACTGATGCTAGATCTGTGCGCCTGGAATTACTCCATGTGGTGACATCACAGTGCGCGGCAACATCAGAGTGTGCGGTGACATCACAGAATATTCACATTTCTCAGTGACATCACAGAATATTCAAAGTGCGCAGTGACATCACAGTATGTGGGTGGTGTTACGGGGGAAGGGAGGGTCTGTTCTCACAGTAAATGATGTGTTAACCATTCTTGATCTGCATTCGGTCTGCTTCAGCAGGTTCTGTGCCAAAGGAGAGAGAGATTATTATACACGATCTAAAGAAGCCAATAAAACTGATGACACTAGTTTCAAATCGCAGTAAAACACCATGATTTAATCGCCGTGAAACAGACTGAAGAACTTCACTGTGTTCAGGGCTCTTATCCGACCGTCGTTCTTTCACTAGACCGGTTTCCTTCCTCCTGAAATCAGATCGGAGTCGGCCGTCACTCCACCCAGCCCCCGGAGACCGGAACGTTCGGTCCCCCTCAACCCGACGACAGCCAGCGACTGGAGCCGCTCCGGATGGACTCACCCACAGCCCTACGTGTCCGGAGAGAGAGATAATGACATCATCAGCGTGAGCCGTGTACATGTAAAACTCACGTCTGCCCGGCCATAACTCTCAAAACACACACGACTCTCTTTCATCCGTGAAACACAAAATGAGAGGTTTATCAGAATATTCTTTACATACAGATCTGTTTATATTCCAAATCCTTCCATGCAGCTCTCAGTAAACAGAAACAAAGTACCAGACAATACAAACGATGTTTGACATTATTTTGACTTCTGACCTCTCGAAGAATGTTTTCAAACCCGCACAGCAACACCGGCTCAACCAACCACACGAGACGGGGGCGGGATCATCTGCGGAAGACAGACACGTGTTTCATCTTTAAATACGGAGACTTTAGCAGCAAACTGAACTTAAGGCAAATATTCACGAAGACAAACAGAGCTGTTAGACTCGGACTGTGTGTGTTTTGTGTTGTAATGACTGGAACACACGTTTGTCTGTGACTATAATTGTGATGTTATTATCGGCCAATAAACACCCGCGTGTACGTGTCCGGCTCAAACCGTCCTGAACCACAAACAGACGCTGGCAGTAATGATGTGAGTGGTGCACAGAGAGACTCATTCACACAGGTAAACCGGTCTGAGTTCATGAAGCCGGTCTTATCTGATCCGGCCGGTACCGCTGGGCCTCCGCTCACTGCTTCCTATTATGACAAACATTACACGCGAGCCCGGCTGGCGGGCAGAAAAACCCAGATAAAGATCACAATTACAGACGTGACAAAACATCTGTGTGTGTTCGTGTTGGGGTACACGCACCCGCCGTCAGAGGCACGACACAGACCAGAAAAAGAGGAATTACAAAGAGTTCTTGCTCCGGTTACAGAGGTGACGGTGTGTCACTTTAAATCACAGCGTATAGAATATGAAGCTGGTTCAATAACAGACAAACTAATTAAAGTCTGTATTAATGCGTTGAACTAAACTATGAAAGACTTCACGCTGAATTCAAAATAATATTTCAAACAATATTACATAATGTCATTATGAGCAAACCCGAGCCACTCTCAGGCTAGTTCACGAGGCGGCTGATTCAAGTCCCTCTGCATTCAGGCCACTATCAGGTTCAGGGCTCGTTGAGGTTTTTTAAGATGCACTGCGGCACAGATTCATATGAAACGGCCTCCTCGTACAATAGAAACATCTCTGTGCTGTCATTTGGAGAAGTTTGTGTTTTGAAAGCGTTCAGCGTTGATCTCATGTGACTCTGACACACAGATGTCACTCACGGCTCTCGCTCACAGTGAATGTGTGAGAAACAGAAGTTAAAGCATGACGTGTCTTTTACATCGGCAAACACGCTGATGTGGGTTAGTGCGTACACACATACTTGTGAGTGTTTGCATACCTGTGTGTGTGTGCGCTGATGTCTTTCATGAAGGTGTGTCAGCGTGTGACCTGACGGCTTTTGGTTCAGTGTGTCAATGGCACAACACTTTATTTGAAGAAAAACTGAAAGACCAAGTAAAAGATTCATCATAGTAACCTTTGTCACAATTACGTTTATTATAAGTGGTGTTTTCTAAGAGAAATTCTGAACAAACCTCAGTGTGTAACCCCTGACGGATGATGAGAACATCTTAGCAACTCCCTAGCAACCACGCAGGGCACCACAGCGTTGAGATGTATTTGTGACGACACCAGAGGAAAACTTGAAGATGAGACTTCTGCTCATAGTGTCACTGGTTTCATTCATTGGTCACGCTGTCGTCCTCATAACCTTTAGACCGCAGCCGTAAAGAATCGCTGCTGATTCCAGAAGAAAACATTCAGTGATTTGCCGGACAAAAACAAAGCTATAAAAACCTTCAGATACTCCAGACAGAAGACTCTCCAACACGCAGGCGCGTGCACACACAGTTTTACTTTGCTACTGTCACTGACGACAAATGATGATGTGGTTTATGATAACGTCACTTCAGTTAAATGACCCCCGTAGGTCACACCACGTCCTTCTCGCACATTCAGAATTTCCTAATGCCCAGGGCTCTGTCTCTCCATCCATTCACATCATCTCTAACAATCAACTTCTGTTCTGACTCCAGTTCATCTATGGAACATTGACTCTGTCGTAGCACAAGAGCACAGAGAAGAAGAAGAAGAAGAAAACTCCAAATACGAGAACTACTCTCGTTTCATACATCACAAAGAGTTGTGCCAAACATGTGAAACGCTATGAAAACAAATAAAAAAGTGAGACATTTCTGATCGCTGCCAGAAGCGTAATGACAACCATCCAGAGCCACACTTATATATCATTCTGAATGATCACAGATAGAATAGAATATTAAATAAATAAAACAAGGCTTTGCCACGAAAAAGATAAATGAAGTCTAAGTGAAACTATAACAACGTGTCTTAGTAATTTCATTCAGGAGAGTTTTTCTCACATCTTTCCTCCTGCATTCTGCCAAAGTCTCTTTCCATTCAGAGTTTTGCTTCGGACTGTGACGTGGTTGGTTGAGCCAGACGCTGACATCATCGAGCCCCTCCTCCCTTTACTGTCTGAACTCTGCAGGTGCTTCTTTAACGTGTACAATCCTAAAACATTTCACACAAATCAACACTGGAGAGAGTCAAACGATGGCACGTTTCCAAACCTTCTGAGGAAAACGGCTCCAAAATTATGAAATCCATGAGGTCTGCCACAGGAGACATGAACCTCTTAAAGCACGTCATCTCCTGTAGGAAAAGGTCTTAACCTCATCAACACTTCAGTCACTTACTGGGGTTACAAAAGAGACAGTTTGTGCACACAACACAATATTGTGTTCAACTACACTCACGATGCCATAGAAGAACCGTTTTTGTCTAAATGGTTCCATACAGAACCTTTAACATCCAAAGATCCTTTCAGTTTTACAAAAGGTTCTTCAGATTATGAGAAGGTAAGAAAGAGAGGGTTCTTTGACTGAATGCTTCTCTGTGGCATCCCTGTGAACAACCTTTTAAAGTCACCATGAAATCAGACAAAAGCGTTTTACACAGTTATTTTTATAAACGATTCATCACTGCACGACATTATTTTTCCAAATTCATTTGCACTTGTAATCTTTAATCAGAAACGTTAAGCTCCTCCCCTTGTCAACAACAACTCTTCACCACATGACGTCAGCAACAAAAAAGGGGTGGGACTATACTGACCGTCCAATGGCCAGGCATTTAATCCTCCGATCTACATTGATTTGCACCTCCAGACTCTTCACGTGTTCACACAGTCTCACTCTCGTTTCATTCTCTTCTAAGCAGGAGCGGCGTCTGAGACGAAGTTGCACAACTTTAGAAGTCCACACATTTTTCTCCGTGCAATACTGAGAAAAACGCTGCAGCAGAATGACTGACAGCCGAGTGAGATGACGCAGAAGAATCTTTAAGACGCTTGACATTCACATGAAGAACTTAAAAGAGTTTGAAACACAGATGGCAGACTGTCATCCACCGTGAGCACGCAGAGAAACATGACGTAAAACACACAAAACCTCAGTTTGTGAGAGGGAAGTGCTGGGGGAATCCCAGAGAAAGTGTTTGGTGGGACGGGGAGAGGTTTACATTAAGAGCTGACGTCTGAAGTTCATTTCCAGAGGCCCAGCGCTGAAGGTTACACTGGTTCATCCATGATTTCATCACTCCGTCTGCGCAGACTCTCCAACCAAACACTCTCATCCCACATGAGAAAACACACCAGCGCACAAGTACAAACCTCGGTGATTTTTGGAGCGATTAGCAAGTGATAATGGTGCTTGGGGATTTTCTGTTGTGAAATATTTACCCTTTAGGCTAGTTAATGTGAGCTTTGACAAAGTAAAATTTGGATTTTCAATAACGTTTTCTGTCAAACAAGTGAACAAATACAGACAAATTTCATTTCCGCTGCCAGCGTCTGACAAAACACCAGAGAATTTCACAGCGGCGGCCCGAGACCTCAGCGACAAAACCCCAGACAGGATCTCTGGACAGCCGACAGACGTCTGCGTGTGAAGAAGTGTCATGTTTACTAAGAGCAGAGGAGCATTTCTGAGTCTCAGTTTCTTTTCTTTACTGTGTGTGGTCATCATTTCTGTGCCCATGAAAAGAAAAACGCTCAAATCATTCAAAGTTGACTCAGAAAATAGATGTTTTGTTCAACTTTAACTGTAAGAGCCAAAATAAATCAACTATTGCTCATGAGAAATAAATCATAAATTAAGATATATGAGCTGTATAAAGAACATTTAACATCCACCGAAGCTTTCTGTTTCACAATAGAGTCTTAATGGTGAGAAAAGATTCTTCAGACTATCACAAAGTTAAGAAAGAAACTGTTTTTAAGAGACTTTAATGCCTCTTTGGAGAACCAAAAAGGTTCTTCTATGGCATCACTAAATAACCTTTTCTAGCGCATTTATTTTTGTAAAGTACAAATTTAAGTAATAAAAACTAAAGTACCAGCCAAGTATTGACATCTAGTCATTCTTTGTTAGTAGGAATTCACACAAATGTGAACTAACAACGATTAAACAACAGAATGAAATCATGCTATTGTAACAGAACAAAGTGACAAAAAAAATTAGATAAAAAAGTCTGTCTAAGTTACATAGTTTTAAAGAAACCTTCCATGTGTGCTAAACACTTTCATTTAAAGCAGATGATAAATACATATTTAATATAAACGCACACACACGAAGCCGCACAGACTTCTGGATCTGCTGGTGAAAGTGACGAGTCTTCTCAGCTTTTAGAGGCGTCTAATCCTGGAGAGCCCCGGTGACATCACGCCGGTCCAGAATCTGCCCACATGTCCCCGCGCACTTCCTCTCCTGCCCCGTCTGACACGCCGACAGTGTTGTAATGTAACCAAGTAAAAATACTTAAGTACAGTACTTAAAGTGACACTTCACCCAAAAATGAAAATTCTGTCATCATTTCCTCACCTTCCAGTTGTTCCAAATGTGTATAAATGTCTTTGTTCTGATGAACACCGAGGAAGATATTTGGAAGAATGCTCATAACCAGACCGATTTTGTCCCCCATTGACTCCCATAGTAGGAAAAAATACTTGATCATTCTTTGTTGTTGTGTTGAACACAAATAAGATATTTTGAAGAATGTAGGACAGCAAACACTTCTGGGCACTTTTGACTACCACTGTTTTTTTCCTACTATGGGAGACAATGGGGATCGAGATCTGTCTGGTTATAAGCATTCTTCCAAATATCTTCCTCTGTGTTCATCAGCACAAAGACATTTATACACATTTGGAACAACTGGAAGGAGAGGAAATGATGACAGAATTAAAACATTTTAATGAACTGTCCCTTTATATATTTTTTGGGAGTATGTGCACTTTACTTGAGACTTTATATTTCTGCAGACTTTCACTTTTACTTTAACTCCAGTACATTTCCTGAACAAAATAATAGTTTTACTCCGACACAGACCGCGCTGAACCAATCATTGGTTAAAGCTCAATGTACAAGTGCATAAAGGTGCTCTCTGAGGTGCATTTCACATTAAAGCACATGTTTCAGTTTCAATGAATGATCAAATGACTGCGTTGTTACTGTGAGGGAAACGCAAGGGAAGAAAGAAGTAAGAGCCAAACAGATCTGTTCTGATGTTGTTCTCTGAGAGGGATAATAATGGGGTGGGAGGGAACTATCCTTTTATAAAGTAAAGTTATAAAGATGTGCTTTCTGAACTTGTATTTTGATAGTTTAGCAATTTAGCAACATGTTGTTCCAGATAAAACACTGAGCTTGAGACAGAGCTTTTTCAGAGTTCACCTTTTGATCTTTATACTAAAAAACATTTTTATTAACAACGTTTGTGAACACTTTACTTTAAGTAGATTTAACATAAAAAGTACATTTGATACTTAAGTACAATATTTATCTGTTACTTTAAGACTTTTACTCATATTCTACAAGGTTACTTTCACTTCTACCCAAGTAATTCTCTGGCGAGATATGTGCACTTTTACTCAAGTATTTCTTCTAGGTCCTTTACACATCACTGAGCGCTGAAGGGGTTAAATCTATTGAGCGAAGCAGCTGGCCTGGATCTGCCCGCTGTCGTATTTCTGTGACTGTGACCAGGAAGTGTGGCTCCTGTCCATTTCCCCTGCTGGCTGAAGGGAAACATTGTTAAAGAGAGGGCGGCGCTCCATCGCTCTTACACGGTCAGTTAAAAATAACCAGCATATTTAAGGCAGAAGAGGAATCCCTTCCACCTCAGAGGCAGAGCAGACTGCCTCACGACTACAGCTCGCTCTCGCTCTCCTCCCTGATTCTTTACTGCGTTCACATGCCAGATCCAATGAGTTAATGCAAGCGCTGGCGTACAAACTCACACACTTGTCAACAACAAACAAGAAATGACTTTCAGGATAATGGAGAGGAAACATGACTGTGGACCGCACCATTCATGCAACAAGTGACTTTTTCTGAATAAAATATTTACGGTGTTGCTCCGTTGACTTTCTCTGTCAAGAACGAGCGCTTGAAATGTTCTTGTTCGCTTTTTTCTCTTTCAATACTCCACAAGGCCATTCCTCAAAATGTTTTACCATTTCAGTCTTGCCACGAACACCACTTGAAGAATTATCTGAACGAGAAGCCGAAACAGAAGTACAAGTCACTAGAAAGAAAGTAAAAAAGCACAGGAACGACGACACTTATATGATACAGATGTCGTCAATGTGGAATAAAACTAAATGCCATTTGAGAAAGAAATGAACTGTAGAATCCCCAGGATGCAGAATTCTACACCATTCACAGTCACTGATCCAGACCAATCAGATGTTGTCGTGTTTATTCTACTATCAAGTGTTCATTGGCTGACGCGGAGCGTGTGATGGAAGTGAATCCCTATACACTAGCCCCATATGCAAACTGACTGAAGATCACCTGTTGATTCAAATATCTCATTTGCATTCTGATTCCTGGATGTCGAGCGTTTGTCAAGATTTTCCCACACACTCACAGAACATACATGCGCTTACTTTGATCAGAAACAACTGTCATGACATCACACATCGTGCTAAGACAAAGAGGAATGTTCAGTTGCTTCTTCTGTACTTTGGCCGTCATCGAGTATCAGTGAAAAGTCACTGCCTTGTGAACCTCCATCATAGATTGACCACTACAGATAAACCTCTCTCACGAATACACAAACAGATGATGATGATGAGCGGTTTGATGATGTCCCGAAACATTCTAGCGCTCAGTATTCACCAAAATCTCTCAGCTAATAGAATGACATCTGAAGCTGAAGTATTTTCCCAGATGAGAGAGACACACTGTCACACTTTACATACAAAGAGAGACGGCCGTTACTGTCTGACGACACCAGAACCACACACCAAACAATCCCTCTCACTCTCTTCAACTGGACACTCGAATTAAAACCAAACAGAAATTCATTTAGACACTTGGCAGACACTAAAGCGATTTGGAATGAATTTCAGTTTGTGTATCTGCTGCATGAGTTGTGTGTTTCTTGTGGTGCTAATGCATTGCTCAACTAACTCGTCGACAAGAACGCACAAGAAATAAAAAACAGTTTTTATCATTAGCCCTGCAGTGGATGTGCTCGAGAATGTTCGAGGTGTTGCTGAACGACAGGACCGCTGTTGACAAAGCCAAACGAACAAGATCCTGATGTAACAGGATGGTCTGAGACCTTGTGTTTACTCTCCATACAAAGACAACTGCACACACACACACACACCTCTCAAAACAACACAACACATCATCACAGAATCACCATATCCTTTGAAATATCTCATATGTATGTGACGTTCTTTTAATTCCCACCGGTAATGTTTCTTAAGAGAGTTCTCAAGAACTACACACAGTGGAAACGATGCAAGCACAGGTATGAAATGACACTTAAACGCTCCACTCGCTGCTCTCACAACTTTCTGATCAGTTTATTACAAGGACAAGTGCACCTGCACAGAAAACCGTCTTCATTAAACAAGAACAAATGGTTTCCGCTCACTCTGTCTGACATGACAAAAAAAGGTTTTATGTTTTCCATGATTGTGTAAACTGTGTTCCCCTCTAAGCTATAAAAAACCTTCGCAGTCCTGTTAGAAACTCTTCTAATAACTGACTAATAAACGGTTTGTGAGGTTTGGTAACAGGTTGATGTGAAAGGTGAGTGAATGAATGAGGCAAGGCCTTCTTCAAAAGAAATCCTCCACAGTTGTGGCTGCTATTGTACTGAGCATATACTCAAATAAAAATGATTATCGTTAATGACAGACACACCTCAGAATCAGCACTGCAGTGTGTGAACACTGTGTTCAAAGTCTTTACGCACGCACGCACATGTGCTGCTTTAACCCACGCGGGCGGGCGCGCGCGCACAAACACAAACACACACAAACACATTCCTGCAGTTGAAACTAGCTTCACGCTCAAGCGCCACCACTGCTTCCGTTGTGATAAAAGAAGAAGAAGAAAGAAATCGTCATTATTCACCCGTGATTTTCTTCCTCGGCTCTGTTGAGATCGGTTGCTAACACGCACATGTTTGTGTGGATACAAAATATCGGCGCGCTGCCAGTTTCTTTTTTCCTCCTGTCTGACGTCACGCCGTGTTTTTTTGCGGTTGCCGCGCAACGGGAGAGGCGTGTCCGGGATTTAAGAACTAGGCGAGGAAAGCCCTGCGCGCAACTGACGAATCACTCTCGCCCAGACACCGGAGAGCTCGCGGGTCCCGAATGGCAAGAGAGGCGGTAAAAGAGAGATAGGGAATCCCCGAGTGTCGCCGCAACGAAACCGAGACGGTCCGTGGACGATGGTGGTTTAAACGTCCGCTTCTGTCGGTCAGCATGGTGCGGAGACGCGTCTGATGCGCTCTTCGGTGCTGCGTGAGAACGCGTTGAATTAAAGACGAACATTTCCTGAAGGATTTCACTTGTGACGGACGCGTTCTTCACCCATGAGGTGCGTTGCGCACTCGGAGCGTCGTTCGCTTCATTACTTTTTCTTTTGACTTTCATGTGTCATGACATGTTTAGGAGCCACAGGTTTTCCAGAACAACGTGACGAACGGGATTATTTTGTTTAATTGCAGGCAGCCACCGTGCGAGTTGGATAACATGGCACTGAGCGGAACGCTTTTGCCCTCGATATCCACCTTCGCGAGCGGCGCGGATGTGAAGCACACGGCCGTGAGGGGACCTGGAACGGGCAGTTCAGTGAGTATCAAACAGGTGATTGAGGACACCCGCAGGCGCACGCTCTGTATCCCGACATTCCCGCCGTTGGGTAGTCGGCGGCGGTATACCGGGGCGGGGCGGTGCCAGATCTTTACCGTAGAAAGATATAGTAACGACAACAAATATTCACTCTCACTTTAAAGTGCAATCTCTTTCATGCAGAATGCTTGGAAATATAGAAGCTGCTGCATGAAAGCCACTTTCTAATCATTTACTCAACTCAACTTTACTTATAAGCGCTTTTTGTTACAAAGCAGCTATTCATGAAACATATTGACAAAACATTTAAAGTTATACAAGTCAAAACAAAAAGAGTGAACACACACGGAATACAGACACGCACACACACACATGCATAAAACACAGACACGCAAAATAAACACGCACTGACACACACTTACATTTACATTCATGCATTTGGCAGATGCTTTTATCCAAAACGATTTACATTGCATTGTACTATACATGTGTTATCCCCTGGGATCGAACCCATGACCTTGGCGTTGCTAGCGCCATGCTCTGGCACACTGCCTGGTTATCAGAGAAGCACACATTTAAGAGAAAAGAGAGAGAAACACAGGTCAAATGTTGTACGGACTATAAATTCCTATATGTGATAATTCATTTAAAGTGATATTACTAAATAGAAAAATTCTACATTCTAAAGCTGATGTCAGGCCAACAGTGCACAACAGTATGCAAACAACGGTGAGGACCCAAAACTCCAATGTAGACAATAACCTCAGGGGTACCCAGACCCAACCAGAGGAACCAGTTCTCCTCTGACACTACTGCTGCATCTCCAGCGTGCTTACACAACTAGGCTAAAGAAAAAGAATCGCAGGGAAAAGGTTAAAGATTATCATTCATATTCTAATAGCAGTTAAAATGATGAAGTGAGGACTTGACAGGTCGCCGCTTCCCTCTCTCAGCTCTATCATCAGGTCTGGACATGAGCTGTGTCCTGCTCGCTGCGGTCACCTCGGAACAATGAGACATCTGAGAGTAGACGACTGTATTACACCAACAAAAAGCCTAATTGTTTTTAGAAATAATTGTAAATATGACCATGCTCATTATCCACGGTTTAATAATAACAGACACAAAGGAATAATAATACAAATTAGTCAAAAGGTCAGTGAAATCAAAGTGGATCCAGCATGTACATTTATTTTCTCGGTTTTAAAAGTTGTAAAACTCCAGTCATCGTGTAGGAATATGTATCAACTGTAATTTTGTCGTTTCGCGTATCTCCAACACGTGTCGGTCCAACACAAAGGTCATGGGTTTGAGGGATCGCATACCACAAAATGTATTAATTGATGACAGATTGGATAAAAGTGCATAAAAATGTCAAATAATCTTGTTTTTCATGTATTTGATACTGACCTTGTCCCCTTGTCTCTCTCTGTATTTCTGTATTTCTCTTTTGCTCGGGATAAGAGATGGAAGGAAGATTTGTCTCAACTGAAACGCCCCAGCATGCCTACAGGTGGGAACAGCACTGACCAGGACGTCCCGTCAGTCATGGCCAAGACGGAACCGGAAGAGCTGGATCTGTTGGACTATGACTTTATTTTTGTCGAACAGTATGCTCCAGCAACAACAACAACAACAACTGCAGCAGCAGCAGGAGGCCTCCATGGCCAGCGCCTCCAGAACTCTTTCATCTTCTCCCATGTCCTTCACCTATCAGATGCCCTCTCCTCAGGGCCAAGAGACCAACATGCTGTACAACATCCCAGACATCAGCGACGTCTCTCCCTCCGGAGGATTCGTCGCTGAATTGATGAGGCCGGAACTGGACCCTGCATATCTTCATCCGACGAGCCTTCAAGGCAAATTTGTGGTAAAGACCACTATGGACGTGACGGACTATAGCCAAGTGTTTTGCGTGGGTAAGGCCGGTTCAGCCTCGGACAGTTCATCCCTGCCGTTTGTGTGTCCTCCGATAAAGCAGGAAAGTCCCAGCACCTGCACCATCACTCGGCCGATGGACATCCACCTGAGGGTGAACTCACAACCCGGAGGGAGTCAGAGACCCCTGATGGACTTTCCCACCGGACGAGGAGCCATGGGGGCCGCTCGCTCTTCTACTTCCTCTCTTTCTCCAGACGAGCATCCCCAGGCGCTGAACCTGGCCCAAGGATATCACCCGCCTTCGGCTTATTCGGCCTTTCCACAGGCTCCTGCACAGTCCCTGCCGTACCCAGGTGATTAAAAAAAGCTCTCGGCACACATTGTTCAAGCGATCTCAACTTTGTATTTGTTGTTCACTTCCGTTGACAAACCTTCACGAGCCGGCTTGAATCTTGCGTGTCTTTTATTGAAGTTCACAATGTCGTTTGTTTTCCTTCAGAGCACATTTCTTCAGCCGAGTGTTTGCCTGAAGAATCCAAGCCCAAGCGGGGTCGACGGTCCTGGCCGAGGAAGCGGGTCGCTTCGCACACGTGCGATTACGCGGGCTGTGGCAAAACGTACACCAAGAGTTCGCACCTGAAAGCTCATCACAGAACCCACACAGGTCAGTGTCCGTGACTTCAGTTACACGCGTAATGGCATCTGAGCGGACTCGTTTTTTTTACGGCGTGCATGTGCTTTATTGCGCTAACACGCCCTAACACACACGCAACGACGCAGCTGCCGAATGCATTGTGTGCATTGAGTGTGTGAGACCGAGAGACTGCAGTTGGCAGGTGGTGTGCTCTGCTTTTCAAACAGCAGGTTGATACTGATCCCTGTTGAAAACAAACACACTTCCCCTCTATTCAATGCTTGAAAGGATGAGCAACACGGCTAACGGCTCTCTCTAATGTGACCGAAGTGTGTTGAATTGATCTGGGTAGGACCTCCGGGTGAAATGCTAACTGTTGGTTGTTTTCATGTGTTCAGGAGAAAAGCCGTATCACTGTGACTGGGAGGGATGTGGCTGGAAATTCGCCCGTTCGGACGAGCTCACAAGGCATTACAGGAAGCACACGGGCCACCGGCCCTTTCAGTGCCAAAAATGCGACCGGGCCTTTTCCAGATCCGACCATCTTGCGCTGCACATGAAACGCCATCTATAGGACTGGAATATGGACTAGTAAACCAAGTGTTGCCTTTGAACAAAGTCAACAAAACTAGAGCTTCATGACATTCTGTGCTGTCCACAGGATCAGGGTTGGGATGTTTTTTTATTTTTTATTCACTTTTTTGTCATTGTCGTCTTCCAACATGCTGGCGATTCTGTCAATTTCCTCGCACACTGGGACGTTACTGGAATGTGCATCTACTTACTTACGACAAAACTTGGACGTGCCGAGTGCCAAACGCAAATACTGGAAATATATTATGAATATCAGGGATATATGGAAACATTAGCGTGTGTATGTATTAAAGATGCCTTTAATTGACCTACATTTCATCACATCTCTCAAACACTGATCCGTCATATGAATCTATTTTTTTATTGCTCTCTATAAAGCCATTAATTTCAGGTACAGAGTAATTTATGTGTGTTCCACGATGGTGCTGAGTATAGCCGGATGTATTCAGTGAGGTACCAAAGATAAGAAAGGATTTTCATTCATGTCTGTGGAGTTGAACACATGACCTCTTGGTGATGGCAATCTAAACTGCACTGTGGTTGTAAGGTGCAATAATTTTGATATGTAAGACATATACATATTTTTATAGAAGATTAAATCAAAAACAACTCTGAACAAAGCTTTTGTTTATAGTCGGAATAATGTAATATAATCTTACATATTGTATATGTGTAAATACTTTTTATTAAGGTTTTTGCATTTTATGTATGAATGCAATTCAATATAAATAAAAATCAAATGTATTTCAGATTTTCTTAAAAGGGAATAATGCATAAAACGCTCTGTTTGAACATGTCTGAACATTTGCATTCATTAAGGTTCATTCAAACACATTCAGGTTTTTCTGCCTTTACACAGGTCATTACATTACACATCATGACACCGTTAAACAGCAGGTGGAGATTATTACAGGCACAATGCATTACTTTATAAATTGGTTTCAGTCTAATTTTTATCTTCATTCAATATATTAAGTGCGACCTGCCTAAATATTCGCCATTTAGGGTTGTATTATGTTCGGTTTAAAAAAGTATATGAAAGCTTTAGACATATTGTTTATGCATATTATAAATATATATTCATATTAAATATACTATAACATATACCCTTGGTTAATGTTACATTACTATTACATTAACCAACGTTGATCTTTGGGGCTTATTTAAAAATTTTGTTTACTAAAGAAAATAAACTTTTTTTACTTAAGACGTTTATAGTTATTCAAGATAAACACGTTTTCCCCACTCATATCATTTAGTATATTTCATTATGGAACCTATTTCATGAATATGATCTAACAGAGGTGAAAGACACCTTGTAACTGGTATAAAACACCGTAAAGTATTTATTTGACATACTTTTAAAAATCGACTAATGCTGTGGGTTAACTACCCCATAATCACCGTCACTGGTTAAAACAACACGAGTTCTTCATCATCTTCACCTGACAGATTTAGTTGAGGTAATTGTGCTATTACCGTCATTTCAGTCAATATGTTTTGATACTTGTTCGTCTTTATTTACCAATTTCACGTCAGTTTCATAAGTTTAAATATAGAGTGAACGCAGCAGCGGTCAATAGCGCCACCTGGAGGACAGAGTCACTTCTGCACCTCTGATTACTCCCACATTAAAATAACACATTAGACGTGTCCGTCACAGGACGTCTCTCGACATCTAACTGTAGCATAACTGAGTAACATTCATTATATTAAGTAAAAAAAACAATTTGGTTATAAAAAGTTAGGCCAGTTTAAAAATGTTTTTTCAATTCATTAACACGAGAACGAAATGCCATTAATTTGTTTGAAAAAGCAGTAAATCTAACATTAACAGCGTTATGGTAGCTTATGTCAGCTCTTTATCTAATTCTACTTTCAGACAAGTAGCAGTGAAGATAATTCAGAACATTTTTCTTCTCATTAACTCTCGAATATAAGTGACAAGTTTTTCTTTAGCACTATAATGTGTTTATAATGAACGACTAACCACATTAAAGCCACTCACCTTTATCATTTTAAACTCGCCTCAGACATTCGCGCCACCTCGTCAGAGTTCCTGTGCACGTGATGCTGAAGACAAGCGCGTGATGGCGAACTGACAGACCTCATTTTTTTTTAATTGAAAAATTGCAACCAAACCATTCTTTAGTCTAACCGTGTGTACAGTGCTTCGCGTCAGTTAAATAAACGCAGGCAAAACGTTTTTAACAGTTTACAACACATAAAAGAGTATATTCATACATGCTCTGAATGAACCTTGACATGCGTGTACGCGCTGCGCGTGTCACTGTCCCTGCAAACGTCACTCCGCACCAGTCAAAACTTCATTGATGCTTCCAGAGACAGAAATAATCTAACATAACTTCATTTGCTTCTTTAAAAATCTTTACTTTCATTTAAAACTGCAGTTTCAGTATTGAAATGAAGACAGAAAATGTTGAACAGGGACAATTATAATCGATTAAATCACACGTCCACAAGCCCCTTTAACCTGCTAACATGTCTTGAAGATGGAGGATAATACTCTTTATTTGTCACAAAAAAAAAGAAAAACAGGTAGCACACGGGCAAATGTTAGATGAAGCAAAGATGCATTTACTGATTTCTGCCCCTGGAGATGAACGAATGATGTCATCTCCAGATGGACGTGCTCATGTCATCCAGTGTGTAAAATTTAGACAGAATATGACAGCCTGTGTGTTTGCATTTGTATTGGTTTCTCTTCCAAAACGATCAATCAATAGGAAAAACATAAGATATGGGGAAACAATGAGAGACGCCGGTTCCTCTAATCGTCATCAAAGTTCTGTTGTAAAAGGAAGTTTGCAGCCAAATTTTCATTCTTCTCGCAAGCGAAGTAGGCCTGAATAACGAGTCCTTCTGGGAATCCCAAGGCTTTTAGCTGAGGAAAAAACACAGAGACATAGACAGGTTAGATAAGAGCACGCAGCGAGACGTCTTGTGTTCGTCTGGGGAAAGTAGAGCATCTTTGATGGTTTGCCAGCACAGATCCCACGTCTGTCTCTCTTAACGATCTCTGAATGCTCGTAAGTAGATGAACTTGAAGCTCAAGACTAATCCAACAATCATTCTACTTCTTCTGTATTTCATTCTTTAATATTGAAGAACTGAACACAATTACAGAAGTGTACAGAAAAACAATGGCGTTCTCCAGAGTCCGGCTGATATGTTAAAGAGTACATAACTAGGGATTTTAAAGGTCTTCTGTGGTTTGTGGAGTGTCCAACAACAAGATTATGCAGATAGAAGGTGTAAAACACTATTATATCGTAATAATAGGCAGATATTATTACATTTCTTGACTGACTCTCAAATGATTCGTTCCGCAATTCATCCGTCTAATCCCCTCCTTCCGCTAGCCTAGTCTGATGCGATTGGTCAGATGGTCTAGTCTGCTGTGATTGGTTTACCGCGAATGAGGCTCACGAGCTACAGTGTTTGGGGGAGAAGAGTGAAGTTTTGGCGGGCAGTCCTAGCAAAACATAGGCGGGGACTATATGTAGTGACGTAGATCCGCGGTGGTTGGCGAATCAGACTAGAGACGACTCGTTTGAGGGATTCAAAGGCGGCTCCCTCTTTTCCAAGCCAATAACTTGGTTATTCACCTTCGGATTTACAACTTGGCAGACTGCTTACATTCACACTTGGCAACATTACGCACTGCATGACATTTCATGCTCATGATCTCATGTTATGTACTCTTAAATAAATCTAAATAGATGAGAAACATTGGCTTACCCTCTCAATAGCTTCTTTTTCTTGGGGGGTGACCTGGATGTAGTTCAAGTTTCCGCCTCCAGCCTCGGCCACACCCACTCCCACACCCCCACCCCCACCTCCTCCTTGTCCCGCCTCCTGGATAGGCTCATTCAGCATCTGGATAAACTGCTCTTGATGGCTGCTGATTTGCTGCGAGACAACAGAAAAAGTTTAGGAAGTGACAGGAAACCAAGACTTCTTCGTGTTTTGCTGACATTTTGTTCCTTTAGTTACACAATTCGCACTTTGTTTGTGTTTGGAACAAAACAAGCAAACCGTGTGACACCAGCTTTCATGAAGCATTCTTTAATGACACCCCTGAGCAGGTTTAGATGTGTCTGCACGCACCTCACTAAGGTTCTACACAAACGCTTGTGTCTTCAGCACGAGCTGCAGTGTCAAACACTTCTAGTCAAGTCTTTCACTTTATTTATAAGCGCTTTTTCATTGTTACAAAGCAGCTGTACATGAAACATATTGACTATAAGCAAAACCTTTAAAGTTATACAAGTCAAAACAAAAAAGGTGAAAACGCAGAAGACACGCACACACCGGATCAAACTCAAAATACTCCACACACACACAATATATACTGTACACACGTACTGACACACACATAATATACACACGTACTCGCACAAGCACAGAGAAGCACACATTTAAGATAAAGGAGAGAGAAACACAGGTCAAATATTAAACAGACTATAAATTCCTATATATTATAGGCATTTGGCAGACGCTTTTATCCAAAGCGACTTACAGTGCACTTATTACAGGGACAATCCCCCTGGAGCAACGTGGAGTAAAGTGTCTTGCTCAAGGATACACTGGTGGTGGCTGCTGGGATCGAACCAGCAACCTTTTGATTTACCAGTCCAGTGGTTTAACCCACTAGACGACCATCTCCACATATGTAATAATAAATAAGTAAAGCTTTACAGTAGAGGTCTGCATTCCCGAGGCTCACACTTATTTTTAGACATGGAACCTAGTTGTAAAGCGTTATCAATGCTGGTAATGTTGGCCTGTCACAAAAGAAATCATAAAGCATTATTCAGGCTATTGTTGTCCTTCACATACGCTGCCTGTCACTCTTAATGTTCTTTAAACGGGTCAGGATGTCTGTTGGTGAAATGCTTTGCCAAGCTGATCATGTTGGCTCTTTTGGTCCGCAGATTTTGCACAGACGGACTTCGTCTGCACTTTGCCGCACGCTTTAACTCGGCTATAATGCCCCTTTGTGCATCTGCTTCACTGACAAGCCGTGAACAGACGGAAAAGGCATTTATGTTCGCCGCCATGACTTTCATTTCGTTGTCACCCCGAAATCTGCAGCACAATTACGAGGAAAGACAGTTGTAGTCGTCCACTGACTGAAGAGAGCGCTCGGAGCACATGCGCGCACTCATACGGCATCAAATGGAAGCATTGCAGGAGGTGTTTTCTCGCGTCATTAAAGTACAGATACCAAATAAATGAGCAATTGGTATAGATTTAACAGAAGGGTAACGCGGTACTTTTCTAGTATCTGTGTATCGTGCAACACTACTCCGTTATATGTTTCATTGCACGCGTCAGCCCCCAGGTCACCGAGTGCACCTTAGAGAAGAGAGAGAGAGTGTTCCTGTTTTTCAGAGGGGAGACGGTCATCAGCACATTTCTTGCATGGACTTAAACAGTTCAGTTAAAAAAGGGATTTCATTTTGCACGAGCGCAAGCTAGCTATATATATATATAACCATATGAGCCAACGGGTTCGGTTTATTGATATTTGCTTATAGTTTGGGTGAAAAACTTTGTTTTTAGTTTATTTTCTCTGACATTTTGTCTACTTTATTGAGATTAAAATGTAAGAACAATGTTGTATATATATATATATATAGAAAAATGTAAATGTGAGATCTGGAAATGTGATGTAATTTTAGCGGAATCCGTCAGGTCAGGACGACAATCATTCTAAGCAGATAGCAGGTGAACACGAGTGAATTTTCAGCGGGTGAGTGCGGAATGAAATTTAGCGGGCAGGACGAAAAAGTGTTCTGCGCAGACCTCTACTTTACAGTTGTAATTGTAAGTCTAAATCAGACAGTACAACACAGTATGCAAACTTCTCCCTCAACACAGACGTGAGTGTGCAGGATTCAGCGTGTGTACCTGCAGCAGCTGTGGGTTCTCTCGGCCGATCTGCTGTAGTAGAGCTGGTAAGAGAGACGGGTTCTGCTGGATGATCTGTCTCATCTGAAGGAACTGCGGCTGGTTCCTCAAGAACTCCAGAGGATTCGCTGCGCACACAAACAACACACACTTGAAGGAAACCTCAACAGACTGTTTGGTGCGTCTTGTCATCTGGCTTTACATGAGTCAGAATGCAGTTTAATATCCTGACTGAAACTGTGGTTGGTCACATGACATGTCAGCCATACCGTCCCAGTTCTAGAGCTTGTACGGTGCTTTTCCAAAGCTCACGTTAGGGGGTTTCCGCTGTGTAAGTACCTAGAACCTCTGTAATAAGTACCACCTCGGTCGAGGTCACAAGCACACCAAAGTGTGCCATGATTGGTCAGAGAATCTTCATTACCAACGCCAGTGAAGTCAGCTGTACCCATGTGAATGCGAGGAGACTCACCCCCTGATCCTGTGCTGGGCTGTGATGGGGCAGTAATCAATGGAGAAGAGAGGCCAGCGGACACAACAGGAGCGTCACCTGAAGGAAGCACAGGGTCAGCAGCACCTCCTACACTGCCCTCGCTCTCCGCAGGAATACCCTGTTCACATTTAGAACAAAAGACAGGTCAGAATGCGGAGGTGCCGTGGGTAAACACCTGCATGTGACACTTCAACACACCTCATGATTCACAAGCAGTGACAGACCAAACAGAAGGAACATCGCATAACAAACAACAGAGTGACAAATAAAAATCAATGACAGAGCGTCAAGTGTCAAGTATAACAGAACGTGCTCATCAACAAATGAACACAAAGGTCAATGATGCAAATAAACCACAGACGTGCAGTCAGAGTTTCGCAGGAGAAAGTAATGAGAGTCACACCGTGAGCAGGTACTCGACGGCACGGTCAGGATTGTTGAAACTGGCTCTCAGCGCCGACACCACTCTGTCTCTCTCGTAGCCCATCAGCATGATCTCGGTCACCATGTTCTCGTACGACTGACCCGTCACTGCACACGCACACAGAAGAGCATTATTACCTATACCAGAGGTCAATCATGTCCATCAAATGATTTGAAGACACACGTCATTACATCCTGCCGTCAGGATTATTGTGAATACAGTGGTGTGGTTTGTGTGGAGGTTTACCCAACGCAGACGTCGCATCATCAAATATATTTGCGTTTGACAGGGAACTGAGAGAGAGAGACAGAAATAAAACCTCAACTTTAGTCTGTGTTTACAATGACAGTTTTCTTTGACAGCCGTACACACATCTAGAGTGCATGCAAATAAACAAACAAACGAAAAACTGATGCAGATCAAGTCAACATGTTCTCAGTACAAACTGTGACTCTCTCTCTGTGTGAGTGTGTACCTGGTGGGCGTAGAGGGGGGCGGTGCGCTGCTGGCCGGTTTCTCCTCGGCAGGTTTGTCGTCTTTGGGGGGGCTCTCAGAGGGGGTTTGTACAGCCGGGGCAGTAGAAGGACTCGGGGTCGTTGTAGTGCTGGAGGAAGCGCCGCTGGTCACCGTGGCAGCAGAGGAAGAGGCCGATGCAGGTGCCGCTTTAGGCTGGAAAGACAAGCGGAGACACATGACACTTCATGATGGATGTACACATTGCCAGAAGATTTTATGCAAAGCGACTTACATTGCATTATACTATACATTTGTTTCCGAGTATGTGCTATCCCAACCCCATGACCTGGGCGTTACTAGCGCCACGCTCTAACCTCTGACGCAAGTGTGTGAAAATATACATTAATCACATGACATCTTTTGTTATTTGACCAATACATTCCTCCAGATCAGTGGTTCTCAACCTTTTCATGGCTTTTTTTCTAAAGTCATTTAGTTCTATGTGAAGATGCAGACGGGGCAGGCAGAGACTCACCTTTGCTACCATCACAACCACAAAGTTCTTCTCATCTATCTTGTACTCTTTAAGAGCCATCTCATCATTCAGGATTTTACCTGTGTACGAAAAAAGAATCAAACCACATGTCATTGATCAGCCCTGACACAGACTTTATATCACTGCAGTCATGTCACACACATAAACCTGTGATACCAGTGCATATCGACTGCAAACCCTGCCATAGAAACATACAGAAGAACATCAGATACAAACCTGCATATATCAACTTCTGTCCTGCCACTGGAAAACTGTCTTTGCCCTTCTCATTCTCAATTTTCTCCTTTAAGGCCTTTACCTGGAAAAGACACATGACAGTCACACGAAACCGCAGTTTAAACTTGAGTCTGAAATTCTGTCATACCATTTCAAACAAACAAAAGTAGGGATGCACCGATATGTAAATGTTGGCCCATAACGATCATTCTTGAACATCGGAAGCCGATAACAGATACATTGGCCGATATACAGTACAACTTACAAAACAAATTAATATTACATGTTCTGAGACTGAGAAATAGTTTTTTCCCCTGAAAATCAACCAAGCCTAGTTTACACTAATTCAAGATTTTTTTACTTTTCTGTCATAGTGTTTATTTAATAAACAAATTAAAGATGTTCTTCCAGAGCAACCCAGAAAGGTGTTCTCAATAGCCACGAGTCTAACAGGTCTCAGGACAGAAAGCATTCAGACAGCAGTCGGCTGAAAAACAAATTGCTTTTGTACTAAATACTAAATGAACTATGTTTTGCTAATAGCAGTAAGTGAATAATCACGACAGTAAGACAGCCCTGTTCTGGATCTGAACTGTGAGCAGCTGAAGCGGTTCAACCAGAGGAAATGATTCAGAATTCTTCGGAGATAATATATCGGCTTAAAGGTTTACTATCGGCCGATATGGAGAACATTTAAAATGAGCATTTATCAGAAAATGTGTAGTGCATCCCTTAACCAAAGGAGAGTTAACAGGAAGTTAATCAGATGACCCATGGTGGTGATTTCCTGTCTATCTGACCCATATAGTTGTGCTAGTTTGGGATCTCTCCTAAAGAAATGTGCCGCCAGTCTCTCATGGGCAACTGAGTTCAACTCAAGATACAGACATTGGCCACATTGTCAGGTCGAATAAGAAAGAAACTTCACAGTTTTGTACCAACACGAGAAACAACAGAATGTGTGAAACGCATCACAACAGCAAGAAGCAACCGATGGTAAAACCACCACAGACCAGAAACACAGTTCAACAGCACGTGTCATATTTCTTTAATGCTGTCATGACAGTTCTAGATGAGAACAGACATGTGCACGTATGACGAATGACGGAGTTATATTGGTGTGTTCCTGACACCTCCGAGCACGAGGAGATATTCAAGTCAAGTCCGGCTGTAATCATACTTCACTAATGCCTCATATAAACACACACTTATCTCACGTGCTTTTGTCCCCCTCGACCATGTTTGTAACGCACATGTGTGTGTTCACACTCATATTAAAGGTACTTTGACACACACACCATGACTTGCTAAATCGTCCAAACTACACATGCAGCGCATCTCACGGACAGAAAGTCTCTGTTGATATTCTCGTATCAGCTTACGTGGTTTCGTGACGTCTACAACGACTTTTCAGTGAATTTCAGAAGTTTTTGGGGGGTTTTACTGGAAACAAAAACTCACTTTCTTAGCAGCTAACACGCTAACGCTAGCACACTTCACCCGACAGAAACAGCGCCGCGCGCGTGCAGAAACGCGTCTAAAATGACGACGTTACCGCTTAGATAAAGCCATAAACACGGTTTAACGACTGATCGTGTGTTTGTGTGTGTTTTATCGACTCTCTTGTCACAGATGTGTTAGCCGCTAACGGCCCTCTCACCGTCTCCTCCGCATCGATATCGATTTTAAACGTCTGCTGCTGGAGAGTCTTCAGTGTGATCTGCATTTTGGTGCTCTTCCGTGTCGCCTATGTGGAGATTTACCGATAGCTGGATCGCTGGCTGTGTTTTTTTCGCCGTGGCTCATCACAGCCTGTCCGCCGCCATTACGTGCATAAACATTTGACGGTCCGCCTCCCGGCCTCACGCAGTTCATGCGCCGCACACCGACGGGCTTGCGTCACCGCACCGTCCTCCTTTCTTTTTTTTCAATTTAAGTGCGCTTTAATGACACGCCAAACTTATTGTACATTATTGCAGATATGTTACAGAGCATGTAGATTAATACACAGATATACATACATCTGAAAGCGTGTTTTATGGTTCGGGGAAATTACTTTTAATTTTCGTCAGTTGGAGTTTTTAGCGGCTACTAGTGGCGAGTTTGAGAGTTGCAACCAATCTCTCGTTCCTCCGCTAACCCCTCCCTTTCGAAACACGACGGTGGCCACCACAGTACAAAAATATGTCGTCGGCTGAGACAGGGGAATGTAGAGGGGTTTCTGCTGAATTCTTTTTGTTTTTAATGTTTTACTTCATTTACTTGCATGTTATGGTATCATTGCAAATTATTTAAGACATTTTTTTTTTGTTTTACAATTTTACTATAGTATTGAGTTGATGGTTTTACATCTGTTGAACATTTTTCCTTATGAGTCACAGGCCCGGTTTTACAGACAAGATTTAGTTTAAGACACGGCTATGCCTTAGTTAAATTATTTAAGTCCTTTATAAAAATGCCCTATAGAAAACTATGGCACTGACATATTAAAATATATTTCAGGGCAAATTATTTTAATCCCAGACAGCTCAATGGATTATAGAGTAATGAAATGTGGATCAATACAGATGACTTTTGCTTTAAAGTGATACTTCACCCAAAAATGAAAATTTGATTCATTTGATGAACACAGAGGAAGATATTTGGAAGAATGCTTATAACCAGACAGATCTCAACACCCATTGACTCCCATAGTAAGAAAAATACAATGATAGTCAAAAGTGCCCCAGAACTGTTAGCTGTCCTACATTCTTCAAATGTAGTATTTTTTTCTATGGGGGTCAAGATCTGTCTGGTTATGAGCATTCTTCCAAATATCTTTCTCTGTGTTCATCAGAACAAAGACATTTATACACATTTGGAACAACACGAAGGTGAGGAAATGATGACAGTTTTGGGTGAAGTGTCACTTTAAATCTTTCCATATTAAAGCTGTGAAGCTTCATCACAACAGAAGGAAATCAGGAGCAGTGTGTATCATGTATGTGTCAGATGTGTGTGAGTTAGTAACCCTGACCCGTGAGATCACGAGAGAGCGAGTTTATTAATGTGTGAGGTACATTTCTGTCATATATACAATAAAATAATGACGCAAAATGTCATGCTTTAAAAGGTTTAGATCACTCAAAAATAAAAATTGAGTTTCTTACTTCTGCAGAACACAAAATATTATTCAAAGATATTTTGAGAAATGTTGATAATCAAACAACATTGAACTCCATTGACCTACACAAACGTTTCTCAAAATATCTTCTTTTGTGTTCCACTGAAGAAAGGGTCACACACAGGTTTACAAGCACGTGAGGAGAGATCGTTTTTGCTGAACTGTCTTTAAGGATCTAATGGAATACATCACTAATGTTCACCTATACATTTTTAAACGAATGATGATCCTGTGTGTGTGTGTGTGTGTTGAGGAGTTACCTGGAGGATGTGGTGTTAAAGTGTTCTTGAGTTTGTCACAGTGTGTAATGCTTCACTTGAGCTTGTTTTCACACCCTTCACCGCAGTGAAACCTCCTCGGGCAAATGGAAACGCAGCAGATGCACAAACAATGGGAGTCTCCGCCTGCGGACGGACTCGGCTCGAAGACTCTCATGTGTACGTCATTCAGGCCCTGTGTGAGTCAAACACACACGAGGTGCCAAAGATCTCAGCCAGAGCCTCATATCTGTACAACACTGAATCATCATTACATCAGAGGTGTCCAAATCTCACACGACCCTCCAGAAACACAACTGGAAGCCCCTGATGATCCCATGATGACTCGCAACAGTTTAGAGATGACAGTAAAGTTTCATAGTGACATTGAGATCACACACACAGCAGAATTTGACAAATGATGAATAATTGAGATAAAAGAGATTGCTATTAAATATGCTCAGGAGGGCATCAGTTCATTAGCACTTTAATTGATCTTTTTGAATCATTTTAGCAGCGATGCATAGGTTGCATTGGTTAAAAGGTTTTTTTTCATAAAGTACACAGACATGGAGAATGATGAATTATACAACAGCAAGACTCTTTTATATTTCAATAAAATTGAAGAGGTTCGGCCTCAGATGATGTGACCCTGAGCGTGAGGTGAGGTGACCTCAGACATCACCGGTCCACACCTGAGAGAATCCTCCTAACCTCAGAAAACTTCAGACACACACAGAACTTCTGCTTGTGCACAGAAATGATGTCATGACCAATGACTGTCGAGTACAACAGTTAAAATATGATAAAACAGTTTGTGAGATGTTTACACAACACATCTGATCTGAGCAAATGACTTGTGCTGGAGCTTTCTAGAGCAGGGGTTGTCAAACTGGGGGCCCCAAGATGGATCTGGGGGGGCACAGACTTTGTGGCATTATGTGAAATATAAAAGTTTAATTAAATGTTATGCAATCAACCATCAGAAAAATAAGACCACCAACCAAAAGTATTGATGTTCCAGCTTTGTAAAGCAGAATTTAATGAAGTTAAAGATTATACGTTTTTATTTGAGGGGCCGCAAAGCAACGCACTCAAAGGGGTCTCACAGAAAGAGTTTGAGAACCACTGCTCTTGAGAAGGAGCTTTCAAACTGGGGGCCTCCAGAAGGTTGCAAGGTTTCCCCCAGAACTTTTATAGGAAAAAAGATTATGCAAAAAATGATGAAAGTCCACAGTGTTTATCTGCTGTTTTGCTCTGGAAAGTCTCCAGAATTTGGTTCTATTTGAATCTTTCTAGTGAGTTTTTCTCACTATAGTTTCTTTTTTTGGACTCAAAGTGAAATTGTTGCCGACTATTTAGGTTTAGATACAATGTGTTGTCTTTATAATATCCTATTAACTATTTATCTAACACATTTTAAACGTTTCTTTACACAGAAAAATATAGATTGATACATATTTTAGAAAGGGGGTCCCTCACAAAGGTTAATCATATTTGGGGGTCCTTGGCATCATAAAGTTTGAAAACCCCTGCTCTACAAGATCTGAGTTCTTTTTGTATAGTGTGTGTTCTGCTCTTTTGTTTTTGGTAAACCTGCAAACAATATATTGAAGTGACAAGACAAAACTATTCAATATTACTAGATACACTTCAAATGTCCGATCAGTGAAGAATCACATGGCATCTTTCCTTCAGTCACGTGATGTGAGAATCATTCAGAACACAAACACTGAGCATGAGCATTATTAATACACATCCACCGCATCACATTCAGAGATGATATTGTTGTGAAATGAAGCGTGACGACCTGTCAGTGTTCAGTTGTTTAAAGAGAGATTTCTTCTGCGGGCTCTCGGGGGTGTGATCTGTAGAAACACTCGTCTGATGTTCTGATGGGTTGATCCCTCGTGTCTCACAGATATTTTTATAAGATGATGTTAGAGCTGTGAAATAAGCGCTCTGGATGTGTGTGAGGTTTTCTGCTGGCTGACCTCCGTCTCATCAACTACTGAAATGTGTTTGTGTCCAATATCTGTTTCTCTACATTCTGCTTGGAATCCATCGTGACCATTATGGGCTATTTCATGAGATCACATGAGCGGGTACACGTGCGGTCAATGATGTGACAATGCACTGAATATTGATTGATAAATCATTTCCCCTGTTGTTGATGTGTTGCAGGCGTTGAGAAGAAACTCGGAAGAATCATTTATAACAGCCCTATGTTTTTTATTACGACACGTGAAGGTCTAACATACAGCCATCACTGCAAATACTTTCATGGATTTCATTAAATCTGATTCCTTGTCATCCACTTCACAGACAGACAGACAGACAGACAGACGATGTGTCTGTCTGCAGCAGCTGGCGTCTTTGACCCTGAAGAAGAAATATTCATCAAAACCCTCGCGCTTCAAATGCTGGAACACAAACACTCCGTCCTCATTCATGTGCCGTTTGTGAAATTCAGAAAATGAAGCGTGAGAATAAAGAGGAGCAGATGTCTCTGTGGGGTTTTATCAGGATTATCATCTGAGCTGCACGTGGACTTTCACTATCTCAACTAGATTTCTGACTTCTAAGACTCGTGTCCTTGAACACAGACGCGTTTATTTTGTCCTGTGCCCATGTTTCAGCATCCGTCTCTCGTGAGGAGCATAATAACACCAGCTGAACCTCATTCCTCACGTCTCATGAAGGTCAACCACTGAAAGATAATTCTTCGTTTCATCATGTGAATGTGTTATTCTGAGAGAGCGTCTGCTTGAACTCAAAGATGAATCGGAGGAAATATCTTTCACTTCTTCTTTGTTTGATAGTTGTATTCTCTAGAATTAAAACATACGTGTTATTTAAGATTATTGTTTTCAACTTTTGCAAACCACACAGGGCAGATCAATTCTTTTTTCTTTTAATATATTTAGAGCCGATATCTTGATGATTTGAGAAGGATCATATAAAACCATGTCTATTAAAGAATTTGAGGAGCATGATTCATGTTCATGTCCCTCGCTATAGAAGACGTTTGATCAATCACTGGCGTTCAACACCGAAGGGTTATGATATATGCATGTGTGTACATGCGTGTGCGCGTGAATTTGCATTTTTCTTGTAAATTGTACATATAAGAAAACATTTGAATTGAGTTTAATTTAATTGAGAACAAGCATCACACCATTGAGCAAACAGAAGGAGTTTACGTTATCTGATAACTTTATTACCAAGTTAAAAAAAGACAATGAATTACAATATTTACAGAATATAGAGAAAACCAAAGGAATAAAACTGTAAACAACCAGTCTAGTCGACATCACAAGCAACCATCAGAAATCATCAGGATTATTATCACAGAAGGCCAAATGGAGAAGAGGAGGTTAAAGTTCAACTATGATGCACCTTTAACAGTACGAGAGCGCGCGAGAGAGAGAGAATTAAAGGGAACCCATAAAAACTAAAGCATATATATACACATATATACTGTATATATCCAGTGTGTTACCACAGCGTGTCAAAAGCTTATTTCTTTGATGATTCTCTACGTCGTGGGGTTTCTTTCAGAAAGGCTGAGCTGCTCCTTATGAAGGAAACGGAAGGACTCTCAAAGGTACAAAAGGAGGAGGAGTTGTTTTTTATTATTATTCTTTTTCTTAACAAGACAATTTACAACAGCGTTGAACAGTGGAGAGCTAAAAACAAACATTATTCTATTGGTTTTGTATTTTTCTTTCTATTCTTCAGTTTTTTCTTCTTCTCCGAGTTAAATATCAGAACAACATTTAAATGAACTTTCTGCAACAGCACAGTTTGAAACACGTATGGATGAGGAGTTTGGCTGTGAAACGGCATGCACGACATTACCCAGAAGGCCGCTGGGTTTCCTCACAGCAATGTTCAGTCATTGCTCGAGAAAGACAATCATATCTCGGGCTACTTTGGGAAGCGAGACTTTTGGTCGAAAGGTTTTCTGGACGTGTGTGTGTGTGTGTGTGTCATGGCTCGTGGTCATCATGGAGAAAGAATTTCTTCTGCTTCTGGACGGAAGCATCTGGAGGCTGATATAAGGCTTTGGGGTTTTCCAGCAGCATCGTCCGTCACATTCAATCTCAGCCTTATTGTACAACTGCCATATGAATTGAGCTCATGTCAACATACAGAAACACAAACGGTGACAAGCTGTGGAAGTGATTTCAAACTTTCGTTCTGCGGTTTTCTTCATCATTTCAAAGGAATATTCCTGATTCAATCCATCTGTGACATTGCTCAGAAAACCATTGACTCGGCTTTACAGTCATTCAGAACCATTCATTTATATGATGCGTGTCGTAATTTAAAACGTACACCAGCGTGATCACCGCACACACCAGGTTTAAACGCTTGTGGCCTTTCCCTTCACATTACTTTATAACCAAGATGATTTTCTGTGGCATGTCAATAAATCACACGTGAACGTGGAATATTCCTTGAAAAGTTCAGGTGAGATCAGGCGATGAGAAACAGCTGCTGTGTCAACATCTGAGATTCTCTGCACATCTGCATTTATGATGCGTTTCTGTTTGTAACGTGAAGCGTTTGTGGGGTTTGCTGGGAAATCCAGAGCAATACAAAGTCTTCAAAAGTAGCAATTTGCTACAAGGTTTTTTGGGGAACGTTTTGATTCTCTAAAATCTTCATTAAAACAAACTCGTGATATCCAGATAAATAAGATGAGAATATTCCTCAAGGAATTCAGCTACAGGAAGATTAACACAAGGCTAAAATGTCAAAAACTGAAACCGTCAGGCGTCATTCCGATGGACCGGGTCGAGTCCTCGTGGAGAGAGAATACGGCTGGTGTGTGTTTTTAAAGCTCAGAGCTCGTATCAGAAATGTGAAACACACACACACACCGTCTTCAAGACTATCAGTGTGTGTGTGTGTGTGTCGGTTCAGTGCCGTGGAAGACGTTCCTTCACCCACATTATCTGTACGTTACCTGTACATCATGTGTTAACCGTTACACTGTTTTAAATAAATGAACGTGATAAAAGTGCTTGAAGTTAAAACAGGTTCACGTGAGGCCATCAAGAGGCTCGTGTTCCACCCGGAATCCCATCGGAATACTCGCCTGCCAGTGTCATTCACTATTGGTTACCAATATATCAACATCTGTCCTGAGGGACCAAGACACACTTTGTAAAAATTCAGTGTAAGATCAAGCAACTAAACAAAGATGAAGGACGTCAAACAATCCGAAACCTCAATGTTTCACACATCCAATCTACCGCCGCGATTACTTTCCACAAACCTAGCTTTTTCATGGAATATTAACGCAGCAGCCGATGTTGTTCTGCAACAAAACAAATGAACGAGAACAGACAAACATTCAAACGAACCAACATTCTCAAGCACGTCACCAAGGACTCTACAGCTTTCCTTTAGCCTCTTAAGGGTTGTTTTTGGTCTCCAGCATCTCTTTGTCGTCCTGCGGGTCAGACTGATGCGTCCTCTCAGCATCCACAGTGTTACTGGATAGGTCCAGGCCTCTGTCAGTCACGGACACAGGACCAATCAGAGGCAGGGTTGATGACGGACTGCCGTCCTTCTTGCTGCCGTTAACGGTCCTAAAAACAATAGAGATCTCTTCAGTGTCTCCGCCGGCTCACATGAGATTCAACACAGAGGAGAAACCATCAGTGAGGCGTTTACATGCGCGGTCTTACTCCGTCATGCTTAACAAGCTGATAACATGTAAGGTCACGTAAACGCTTTTCTTTTATCGGGGAAAGCTCATAAACGGCGTAAGTAAAACCCGCTGGTCAGAGGCTGTTTTCTTGCCAGTTACTCAGATTTCACGCTGCATGTAAACGCCTGCACCGGTTTTCTCCTGTGTCTGAAAGCGCAGTAGTACAAGTCCCAAACGGTCCCAAATAAAAGTCGGCTCTAGAATCGTGCAGTTGATGTAGAAACGACAAAATGAAGAACTATTGTTGCATACATGCAGGTACTGCGGACATGAGAGATATAAACATCATTCTTAATGACTGAACAGACTATCGACGGTGACGTCTCTGCACGCCAGAACCCGGCAAGTCTCAAAGTTCCGTGTAAAGGCGGTTTTCTGCGTAGCCGGTTTATTGCATGTAAACACAGGTTTCTTTTATAGGCTGATTTTGATAGATATCTGCTTATTTTGTGCATGTAAACGCACTCAGTGAGACAGAACACCGTGTCTACATCATACGCGACCGGCTTGTTTTGATGGGATTGTTGCGCCGCGACACCTCCAGTGTGGACAAAATGTAAATGATAATGGGTACTAATGCGTTCTATTGTCTTTTGTGGTGTCGCATCGCGCCGCGTCCGCTGTAGACACGGTGTAAGCGAGGAAGAGACTCACATGCCGTGCCGAAGGACATGACGTTCCCATTCCGTGCTGAGCGTGAACGTTCGGCCGCAGAACTCGCACGGATAACGCTTCCCTTCCGGAGACTCCGGAACGCCTGCGTTGCCATGACGACAGAAAACACATCAATATTGATTTCCGCACCATTTCAGAACACAGCTCTTGACGTTTTTATGATTATTATTCACGACTATATGCGTTTCAATTAGCTGATGCTAGTTTATAAACGGTTTAAGAATCCTTCTCAAACTCATTTGATCTCATCTTGAAGAGAACCGATTGGTGACGTGTGTGATATACCGGCTGTGGTGTGGCCCGGCTCCTCCTGTCGACTGTCTGTCATCTCCTCCTCGTCCTCCTCGTCCTGCTCATCCATCAGCTCCTCTTCCTCTGCAGTCTCTGCGTCCTCTCTCTCCTCTTCCTCACTGCCGCTCGTCTTCTTCAGTTTCTCCTTCAGCTGCTCCAGCTGATCCAGGTTCACCCGGCCCACCAGCTCCAAGTTACGGATCACCTGTCGTGCGAAGGGTCAGACTGAGGTCAGCATGACATCACATGTTGTGTATTAACATGACTGACGTGACGTGACGACGTGGCTGACCTTGTGCTCGTGTTGCAGGTGAATCTCCAGCTCGTGCAGGAGTTTGCTGTCGTAGTAGCACAGCTGACACTGATACGGCTTCAGTTCCTCGTGTTTCTCCACGTGCTGCTGGAGGTTCTGCTCGCTGGAACACGTGAAGGTGCATTTATGACAGCGGAACACCACGCCCTCCAGACGACGAGACAGCTTTGAGCGCGACACCTCCAGCGGTACCACACGCTCCTCTGAGGAATCGCACACACAGAATCAATGAACAATAGAGAGTTGGACTTTTATTCTGTATTAAAGGGACAGTTTTGACCATTTACTCACCATCAAGTTGTTCTAAACCTGTATACATGTCTTTGTATTGCTAAACACAAGGAAGATATTATGAAGAATGTCAGTAACCAAACAGATCTCACCCCCCATTTACTACCATAGTATTTATTTTCCCTGCTATCACAGTCAATGGGGAGATCTGTTTGGATCTGACATTCTTCAAAATATCTTTCCTTGTGTTCAGCAGAACAAAGACATTTGTACAGGTGGAACTATCTGAGGGTGAGTTTAGATTTTTGGGGTGACCTGCCCCTTTCAGATTTGGAGGTGGTCAGAGGTGATGTGATGTTCACCTCTGTGCAGGACGATGTGATCGATCATGCTCCTCTTGTGTTTGGTGTGATACAGACAGAACGGACAGCGCAGATCTTTAGGAATCTCCTCAGGACTGCTGGCGTGACCGCCCTCCACATGCAGCGTGAACGTGGATCTGAAACACAAGCAGACAGACAGAAATGAGTCCGATCACCGTGGTCTCTTGGCACACGTGAGCAGAGTTTGAGACGTTCTCTGAAATGCTAAAGGTGGTGGTTGTTCTTACTTGTAGCAGGTGAAGAACGAGCAGTCCTTGCATTTAAAGAGCTTCTTCCCGCCGTGCCGGTCGCGGTAATGTCTGCGCAGACTCTGCATGTAACCGGAGCTGAACTCACAGAACTCACAGGTGAGGATGATGTCGGGTCGAGGGGGTGCCACGGGACCCTCCGCAGACGGGCTGGACGACACGTCGCTCTGAACACGAGACGCCAGCTGGAAATGACTCAACTGCTGCTGAACATCTGTCGGCTCCAGATACCCACCGGCCTCTGAGACCCGGAATAGAATAGAACTTTATTGGCGTTGTTTAGGGAACAATGAAATACAGTTTAGCAGCACTTCACCATTGTAAAGCTATAGAAATCAAATATTTACAGAGACAGAGATCAGCCGTTACCATGACAACCACACACATTCACACGTGTGTCAGGGGGAATGTCACCGAAAACTCTCCCTCGTGTTTGTGTCGGGACAACACGGCTCTGTCTATGTTCGGTTTTTAATTGTATGACGCTTGAATGTATCGGAGATCTGATGACATGAACGTCACATCAGCTGCTCACACTGAACATGAATTATGGGCTGTATCGAGCATCTGCACATCAGCCAACACCTCAAACTCATCTCAGCGTGAGAAAAACACTGAAGCTCCAAACACTTCCTGACTTAAAGACTTCTCACCGTTGCATTGTGGGTGAAGGGGGGCTGATTGTTCGGCATTGGGTCGTGTGGATCGGAGAGCGGCTCTCCAGCTCTGAGTTTGGGAAGCGTCAACGTCTCTCCGTGTTCCTGCAGTGAATGTTCTTTCAGCTGACTGATGGTGGTGGTGGAGAACGGACACGACAGGCATTTATATGTGTGTTCACCTGAAAACAACAACAAACCAGGTGTCTACATCTCTGTATTTACAGCAACACAACAAGCCAGTTTCTCAATGAGCCCTTCTAAAATCTACAACGCAATGTTTGTGTTTAAAGAGCACAGGAGAAGGGGCTGATGGGTAATGCAGATAGAAAATGGCCGATCAGAAGAGACCGAAGGTTGACACTCAATTTCTCAAGCGCTGCCATTGAATGACTTTTACACTCCAGTGAGAGAGAGACAGAGCTATCAACAAGTCACACACACGCGCACACACGCACACACGCACACACACACACACACACACACACACGCACACACACGCACACACACACACGCGCACACACACGCACACGCACACACACACGCACGCACACACACGCACACACACACACACACACACACACACACACACACACACACCACACACGACCACACAGCACACACTGCACACTTGGACACATACAGACAGTGGCACACATAGATGCACACACAATCTCACTTAAACACAGCTTGATTGGATTCATTGGATTTTGTGACAAGAATAAAGTGAAAATATCTCTGGTGACTTCATGTCAGTGCGTGTGTGTGCGTGTGTGTGTGTGCGTGCGCGTGTGTGCGTGCGTGCGCGTGTGCTCTCACCTGCATGTGCTTTGTGCAGGTGACTCTTCAGGCGACTCAGGTACGAGGATTTAAAGGAACACAACTTACAGCGAAACGGTTTCTGATGCCCATGGTGAGACTGAACATGGCGATCCAAACTGGAGCAAAAAAAACAACACACAGATGAACACACACACACATATTGCAATCACAATGTGATTGAAGAACAGAAGCACATCAAATCAACATAAAACAGAGAATAAAGTCATGGCCTTATGGTCAAAACACTACTATTAAAAACAACATTTATATTCATGAACCCTCAATAGTGTGTGTGTGTCAGACAGACCGGTGGCCAATGAAATGAGCGCTAACTCAAAGTCATGCGTGTCTGCTAACAACAAAAGCTCTGGAAAGTTCCAGAACGTCTGAATGACTCCACAAGGACAGCGTCAGAGAGACGTGTAATGATAACATCCAGAAGATGCCGCTTTTGTCCCGAGACTCTGACAAAACAGCCGTCTCCGACAGGGATCATGGGAAGGAGTGTTTTATCTCCGGCTCCCGTGCGGCAGCTTTCTGGGTCACAGAACATCCAGTGAAGACGGATTTACTCCAGAGACCAAAACAAAAACTGCTCTGTGAAAACATCCCGCATTTCCACCGGAACAACACCTGACACTTCACTTTATATTCAATCTTTCCCGTGTAAAACCCCTCAAGAAAGCAGGGATCTCATGAACGTATCAAGACGCAGAAGAGCGACTCACTTGTGTCTGAAGGGAGAGGAGAATTGACAGTACTGACAGCTGTATTTGTCATTTCTGCTGACCAGCGCTACAGCCGAGTGACTCCTCTCATGAGAGCGCAGGCCCTGCATGGACATGAACATGCGGTTACACATGCTGCACGGGTGACCGGGAACTGCTGGCGTCTTCTCCTGATCCGCCGGCACCGTCTCCACGGGAACAGACTCCTCGGTCTCCATGGGGACGGCGGATGGAGGTGAAGCCACCTCCGAAGGGTCATGGTCCACGGCGGCCACATCCTCTGCGTTGCCGTTGGAGACGGTGTCCACAGGAAGAGCAACAGGTGTCTCCAGAGTTTCCTGCTGTCGGAGGAAACAGAAAAAATTAAGCACACATCAAGCGCAAGAAGTTTTTCCACAAAACCAGGTGACATTTCATCACCATCACCAAGAGAAACTAATAAGAAATCATATAAGATGTTTCGTACAGTCTATGTATGATCGAGGAAATGATGTATGAAGAGTAACATGGCCAATACTGTTGACACTCATTCAGATACTTAACATATATGAATCATTTTCTTACATTAGAATGTTGACACTTGGGGATTTCAATGTAGTTGAAAATAAATGACAAAAACGCAACCAATTATTATTTTGTTTTAAATAATAAATAAATGGTTAAATGCGGAGCACAAATTCTGAGTGTGGAACACCATACTTGGCCTCACATCACTTTTTTCACGACCTCACATTATACCTGTACAACAGTTGTGTTTCAAAGCATAAATTTATTCTTTCACCTTACTAGACTATACTAAACCATTGCCACGCACGTACACGCGCTCTCCTAGAGTCTTTTGCAACACCCTGGGTGACTTTCAGCTGTTAAATCACTCAAAGAGAAAAACCGATCAACGCTGTGAATGAACTGAGCAGGAGACAATAACCAACACCTTTATTTCACATGTTAGTTCGTACCTTCACATGACCTTCCTTCACCTCTCCGTACTGTACGTGTTTCCTCAGGTGGTTACAGATGGCTCGGAGGGTGGAGTGGACCTCCACACAGAAGTTACACCTGTAGCCAACAGGAGTCTTCTCAACGGTGCTCTCCACCTACAGGACGACAGAGGAACTGCATCAGTCACGCTCCATCACACTCAGGGCCATTAAAGAAACTGTTTCGGTGGCTTGGATCGACGGGAAGCGATACGAGTCTCACCTTATTCAAGAGACATACATCTGCTTTGGCTTCTGATGGCTCTGCAGTTGTCTTCAGTTTGCTTTGAAGCTGTTTTCTTCTTTCCTGCCTCATGGCTCTTTTCTGGAAATCTTCATTGTGGTTCCTCAGATGGATGCCGAGTTCTGGAAGGGTCAAGAATTTGCTTTCACAGTGAGTGCACTGATAGAGCTCCGTCCCGTCTTCCGCAGGGCTCGGAATGGCGACAAAGTCCCGCTTGAGTTCTTTGTCGTGACAGTCGTTGTAATGCGTCACCAGCATCTCTGCTGCATCGAAGGAGATCTTGAAACATTTCAGACATTTAAAGGGCAGCCACTCGACCTCGCCCTCGGGTTCCACCTCATCTTTAACCTCAACTACATCCACGACCTCAGCGGATGGAGGTTTCTCTGCCTCGTCAGAATAGATCACAGTGAAGTAGCGGCCCAGTTTGCTGGAGGGCTGTTTTTTGGGAAAGACTCCTGGGTGACGCTTTATGTAGTGAGAGACGATACTCTTCCTGCTGAACGCCTGAAAGGAACACAGGGAACATTTACGTCGGTCCACCGCCTGCTTCAGTTCCTCGCTCATCGCTGATGTTTCCGTTTCGGTGGCCAGGGGCACCGTCACCTTGCTGGGATTTTCGCTGACCGTTCTGGACGCTGCCAGGCAGTGAGTGTAGTAAGCATCGATGTCATGTCGTTTCTGGTAGTGCGCTGCAAGACCCTTACGGATGGGGTTGGTGTAGGAGCAGAGGGCGCATTTAAAAACATTGTTCTTCCCCTCAGGCTGGGCTCTGACATTGTTGTGTTTGATCCGGTAGTGGCGAGCGATGCCCTTGCGCGTGGAGCAGAAGTACTTGCAAAGCTGACATTTAAAGACTGCGTTTCTGTCACACTGACTGACATAATCACAAACCCCGGACACTTCGTTTACACTGCTGTTACTACATTCGGCAACAGAATCGTCTCGTGCGGCTGGAGGTCGAGTAGAATTCAATCTGAACATGTCCGAGGCAGGCTGGTTATGATATTTCTCATAGTGTATCTTGAGCTTCTCTAAAGTGCCGTGCGTGTAAGGACACATCTTACAGCGATACGCACCGTAGCCCTGCCTCTGGGTTTTAGACCTATCGTCCCCTTCGCTTCCCACTTCGTTCATCTGCTCGACATCATCTGCAAAGTCTTCGGCCGTAACTTTGATGGACGGATGGCGTTTCTGGTAGTGCGTGAGAACGCCGTGGATGCGAGAGTTGACGTATGGACAGTGTCTGCACTTGTAAACGGAGCTGGGGTTGATGTCCGCTTCCTGAGCAAAGTCAGCGGGCTTTCACCTTCATGCCCGGGTGCTTTTTGCCGTAGTGGGTCAGGAGTCCGTGCAGGCTGTTGTACTCGGACAAACACACGGTGCACTGGTAAGGGTTGTTGGAGATGGACGAGGCAGAGAGAATGACATTGGGGTGGCGCTCGTGAGTCAGGCGGACGCCCTCGGTCGCGCTCTCCTCCTGCTGGTGACTGCTGAACGGACTGGACATGGAAACAGAACCTTTAGCCAACGCTGGGAGAAGCTTGTCAGACGCTTGATTTCCCTTGATGATGTCGATGAGGACAGACTCGTCACCTTTGATGGGCCCAGGGGTGGACTGATTGATAATGGTTAGTTATGTCCCAGATGGAACATGCCTCAAAGGCACAATCTCTGCACTGGTAATGCTTTGTTTCCGAGTTTCCGGCCTGTCTGCTGGTGGAGGTGTCAGGGCCGGCCCACAGCTTGCTGGCCATGTATGCGTAGTCAACGTTGTGCTCAGGATGGCGTCTTTGGTAATGCATGAGCAGTCCGCTGGGTTCGGCGTGGGAATATATGCACCACTCACAGTGATAACCAGCCTCCAACACACCATCCTGATAAGCCCAGTGTAAGATAGTCATGGCCGTGGCCTTCACAGTAGGATGATCCTTCTTCAGATGCTTTTTCAAGGCGTAGACGTACGGAGACGTGTACACACAGTGTCTGCACTTCAAAGAGCGCAACAACTTGGATTTTTCGGCGTCTGTGACTACGGTTGCTGTGGAAGTGGAGCTTCCCGCTTGAATCATCTGAGCCCTCTCTCTTTGACTTCGAACTAAAGCCGTATGCCTGCGGACGAGGTCAGCATTTGCTTTCACATCCCTGTGCTTCTTCTGGTAGTGAATCAACACCCCCTTCACAGTGCGGTTTCCATAGTCGCAGTGCTGGCAGAAGAACAGCATTTCAGATTCACCTTTGTCAGAAGCTCCTTTAGCGTTGGAATTATTCGCGCCCTCAGTTCCATTGTTGTTCAGTTGCTTTAGAAACTGTTTGGGTGGGGCGATCTGTAACTCATCCATGAGCTTCATGAGTCCTGGGGTGGGGGGTGCTTGCTTTATGTACTTCGCGGTCACTTTAATCTCTGGATGTCGTTTTTGGTAGTGGACCAGAACCCCCACGACAGAGCGGTTGTTGTAGATGCAGTGTTTGCAGTAGTACACGTCTTCATCCGCAGCTGCAGGCACGACAACGTTCGAAGACTTTGGGGTGCTGGACAGGCTGTAGTTGCTGGACGGCTGCGCTCTGTCCACAGACACGACACGCATGGTTTTCTGTATGCGGAAGTACGAGGCTTTCTGGTCGGGGTGTTTCTTCTGGTAATGGACTAATACTGAGTGCATGTTGGGGTTTGAAAAAGAGCAAATATCACAGTCGTACACCACTGCGTTTCCACTGAGACCTTCTCGAAACGTTTCAGCCTCCAGACTTGCATCAGGGGTTTTGCAGATACTTTTGAGAGCCGGACTTGAGGACGATCTGGACCCGGACGAGGTGGAGCTGAAACTCTTGGGTCCAGAATTTAAGATTTCTCTCAGAGTTTGGGACTCTGCGGCTCCCTTCTGAGGCTGTTCAACCATGTAGCTGGAGAAAATCATGGCATTATTGATCTTCACTGAAGGGTGCATTCTCTGATAATGGGGCATCAGGCTCCTCACATTTGGACTCGTGTAGGAGCAGAAGCGGCACATGTACACCAGATCTGGTTGGTTAAAGTTTAGGACATTGCTTGCTTCTGGATGATGTGTCATATAGTGCTGCTGCAAATCACTGAAGTTGCTATATTCAATGAAGCACTCCAGACATCGGAAAACTGCACTCTGGTCCTCTGGATCCAGAATATATCTGAAACTGAACTTGATGTAAGGGTGCATTCTCTGGTAGTGTGTGCTCACACTGCGGGCAGACTTGTTTTGGTACTCGCAATGTTTGCAATAGAACAGGTTCCCGGGTTCCCCTGTGTATTCTATACTGTCCTGATACACACCATCTGGGGCATCTTTAGATTCTGCAGAGGCGCTGTAATCGTCTTCATCGTCAGAAATAGTGACTTGAACAGGAAGGTTTCTTGAGCTGAGCTTGGACTGCAGGCTGCGCTTTCTTTTGCCAACCCCTCGCTCCGTCTGAAGACCTCTGACGTGAAGGGGCTGAGCGTTGAAGGTGTAGCGCTGCCCTCGAATGTTTTCTCTCTCCTTGCTCGTCTCAAAATCAACGTGATTGCCGTTCTCCTCAACATCACAGTCCATTTCCTCAATATTGATCACATCTTCCTGCTGTTGGCTTTGACTAATCTTGCTCTGGAGATTATTTGCGATTTCATCAATCCGTGTACGTTTTTTGACAGGAGAAAGATCCAAGGGCAGGTCGTTGATGGATTTTCTGGCCGTTTTCCCAATGAGGTGCTTCTTGTTTGAAAATCCTAAAATTGACGTTTGCGTTTTTTTAACGAAGCTTGAAGAGCTGCACGACTCTGATTCAGAGTCGTGTTGTTCATTGACCGAGACGTCTTGACTCGTGACTTGAGTTCCATCACAGTATGAGTGTTTGTGTTGCTGGTGGACACGTAAACCTTTCAGTGTTGTCGTGGAGAAGTTACACAGTGAGCACCGATGAGGACACTGCTGCTCTTCTGCTGCAGCAGATTTTTTACCGTTGATTTTAGAGCTGCCGTTTCCTCCATTTACTGGCTCAGAGCATTCGGCCTGACCATCTGGATTCTCACTGGTCAGGTCCATGATGCCCCTTTCAGAAGATCCAGCGTGACATTTTTTGTGCGCGTCAAGTTTCAGCGGGTTGGTACAAAGGAAGGGGCACTCGTCACATTTATACACCGTAGCTTTACCAGACAAATGAATGTTCTCGATGTGACGTGAAATACTACGGCGATGCATGGTTAAGAAGGAGCAGAAAGGGCACTGGAACCTGTTCATGTGTCTTCTGAAGGGAACTCCTTTGGTCTCCAGCAGGTCATTATCCTCTTTCGAAAGGAGAAGTTTAGTGGAATCCTCACACGCCTCCGTGTAACCGGGCTCATCCAAGTCACAGAGCCCCTCATCTGAACTGCTTCTGGAATCATTCAACATGCTGGCGTCTAGATCCACAGCAGAGCTGGACATATCTGACGTGACGAAAGTCGATCTCTCGGACAGTATGGAAGATCCTGTGCTGTTGGGTATTTTTGTTGTGAGCTGTGAGTACTGAAAATGTGATATCCCTGAAGTGGGCTTGAGTGTTGCGTTACCGGAGGGCCCTTTGATTGATGTGACGTTTATGGAGGAACCTTCGCTGCTAGCTAGATCATTCAGCATCACATTGGAGGTGGGAGTGCTTCTCCTTGATGACGCGGAATCAGACTTGCTGGATCCGCCGCTTCCGTCCTGAATCTTGGGCTGCTGCAATGAAGCCATGATCTTCACCATGTTGCGGTGCTTCTTCATCATGTGATGAGCTAACTGCTGCTTCTGCTGTGTCTGAAAGCCACACCATTCACAGTTCAAGCCTCCTCTTGACTGAGGTTTGATCATGGACTCCAGCACATGACGTTCTAGAAGATCCCTCTGCGACTCTTCCTCACACTGTTCCTCAATGGAGGAGGCGTCGGAGTCCATGGCCAGAACCTTCGCTGCCAGTGGAGAATTCCCCTGCAGACCATCTCGGTGATGCACCTTCTGGTGTTTTAGAAGCCGTGCTCTGTGTGGGGATTTATAAGTGCAATATTGGCAAGAGAAGACTGTTCCTACACCACCCTGTGCGGTCACGGAGCAGACGGTCTGCTTGGAAGTGTTGCGAGGGCTCTCGTCGCTTGCCGAAGCTTCTCCGGAGGTACCGTGGACCTTTCTAGTGTGTTCGCTGAGAAGAGAGCTGGATCTGAAGTACAGCACACACGACTTGCACTGGTAAAATGGGCTTAATGGTTTGTTCGAAGGTTTCGGTGACTGGTTACGTTTCGTTTGTTTTGAAACGGAGAGGTGCCCAAGATCTTTGTCAATGGTGTGGAGACCTTGAACAGAAAAAACAAACACAGAATAAGCATTTCGAAAGCAGAGACGTTTGTAGAAATCTTCATTATTAAGTTGAAAACGAGAAACACTCTAATATTACACCAAGGGGCGGATTCTCGGAGAGGGATCAGATTTAGACAGGCCTAGGCCTTATGTTCATCATAACAGTTTTTACAAATGTGCCTTACAAAAAACATCACTGGTGTGATGAAACCATGTGATATATATTTTGAGATCTTTCAGTGCAAGATTTTTCAGTTAAAACAACATAAATAATTTACATAAATGTCAAAACAATGAATTTATACGGCAATTCTAGAAACAAATGAAGACAAATGCAACACATTTTGATACCTGTGTCCTTTATCATCGAGCTGTCGTCATTATTGGTTGAGTCTTCTTCATCTTCTATAGGACTGAGGGAGTTTAAGGAGTTTGACCTGGACCTCCGGGGCGACTCGTCGTCCTCTCTCACCTCTGTGGGCTGTAGGAAAGCTGTGTGGACGTCTTGTATGTGCGTCTTCAGCTCATCATTGGACTCTGCACGGAAATCACAGCCATCACACTGCAGCACTTCCATTATTCACCACTCCCTGGAAAATCAGGGAAACCTAGTCAAAGAGAGAGAGAGAAACACGTCATCAACAGAATGAAAACTAATAACGACAATATATATTATATAAGTGCAGCAGAAATAAGCGTTCATGTAGAGCATTGTGTTTGGGTTTGATTCCCACACTGGCTCGATATCTTGAATGCACAGGTTTCTTTTAGATAAACTTTGCATTCAGTGTGTGAACGACATATGCACTTCTGAAAATGCAAATCATTCTTTTTTAGCAAGTGGTTGGTCAGTCTGTAGCAGGAACAATATCTAAAGAGGGATTATGGGATTATAAAGCACAGCTGGAGAACACCAGTGGGTCTTCATATCTACATCAGCTCTTCTGGAATAAGATTGAGTGAATCCGCTGAGGGATGAGAAATGCCGAGGTGAAAACACAAAGGATTATGGGCCGGGCAGTCATTATTATTACCTCCTATGACCCAAGAATACTCGGCAACCGCATCAATCAATGACACAAAGCACAGTATGATTCAGTCCTGATCGATATATTTTCATTTTCTCTGCTTTATTTGAGAGTCGTGCTATTTTGTGCTAGATTGTCATAAAACACATTTTCTCGATAAACAAATGTATGGGTTTAACAAAACTAAATGAGCAAATCAAATCGAGTCCAACTTTACCAATGAATGACAAACGAAAGAGAACATTAAAGCAACATGTTTTACTACGAGTGTCACAATCAGCACGGGTTTAAATGTGAAGATCAAGATGACAGTCGCTTGCGCTGCACGTCAAACACACTGAATGTTGTATTAACAAACAGAAGTTTAGTGTTGAGGATCCAAACAGAATCTATTTCAACAGAAAACTGAGATGATCCATAACCAGAGGAACAATATCAACACAAACTCATCGTGTGAAATGATCATATATTATACAGGATAAAGAGATCATCAAAAATGAAACTTCTGTCATCATTTACACACCTTCCAGTTGTTCCAAATGTGTATAAATGTCTTTGTTCTGATGAACACAGAGGAAGATATTTGGAAGAATGCTTTTTACAAGACAGATATCGACCTCCATTGGAGGAAAAATTACTTTATCATTTTGTTGTGTTGAACACAAAAGAAGATATTTTGAAGAATGTAGGACAGCAAACAGTTCTGGGCACTTTTGACTATCATTGTATTTTTCCTACTATGGGAGTCAATGGGGATCGAGATCTGTCTGGTTATGAGCATTCTTCCAAATATCTTCCTCTGTGTTCATCAGAACAAAGACATTTATACAGATTTGGAACAACTCGACGGTGAGTAAAAATGATGACAGAATTGTCACTTTAACGTGTTAAGAAACCCTTATGAACATGTTTTACTACAAATACCATCTGAAATCTATGGTATAATAATCAAATCTTAACTACTACAAATGAACTGTGGTTTTCGTGCAGTTACCATGGCATGGGTAGTAAAACTGTGATTGTCCAAATGGTAACCAATTGGAATAGAAAAAAACATCCTAAACGTTTACTATAGTGAAAGCTGGTTAGTGTGGGGCAAAAGAGGTTTCAGGGCTGAAATTCTTGCTAGATGAGCAGACGTCATATGAGCTGTCAGATGTTGAGCTCTTATCGCGGGTGTCAACCTTCCTTCGGTCTCATTGTGTGTCGAGGTCGAGTTTCAGTGTTGAAGAGCTCCACCCTGAACTCACAAGACAACAATATGTGAAGAATCCCTGAGGTTTGGATGGCATGAAAAACACAACAATAGAAGCAGCCAGCGGCTCATCTGTGTGAACGTGAAAGAGCTTCACACAGAACCTTACAGCTTCAACCGCAGCCATTTTAACCGCACACGTGTGTGTGTGTGTGTGTGTGTTCTGTCAGAGCGTAACATGGACTCACAGATCAGATCCTCTCACAGATGACAGAATCTATCCAGCAGATGTACAGTACCCACAATCCTCTGCACCAACAATTCAGCAGTACAGAATAACCCGAGCTTTAAACACCTTCAAAATACTTGTTCTTTAAAACCCTGAAACATCTTAACAAATATTCATATTACTGTCACAGGCTTTAGGGGATCATATAGTCGAAAGAGAGGAGGAATTCTGCGCATTCTTACAAAGACTGTGACATCTTCATACGTGAGCTCTCTGCTAGGCACGCGCACGCACACGCACACGCACACACACACACACACACACACACGCACGCGACTAAAGCAGTGTAGTGATTCTCTCACTGACTAACCCATCACACAAACACACACATTCTGTCACAAACAAACACTTATGTCCTCAAAACACCATTGCAGAAACACCCACAGATCTTCATGAAAATGCAAAGTATGCCTGAAGCTCCGAGTTTCAGATCTGAGAAAAATCTGCAGCCTCGAGGTGAGAATAAAGACGAGCCAATGAGTCTGAAGACATTCCTGCTCCAACAAAATCACCAACAACACCAGATACTGAAGAAGATGATCTGAAGAATCATGTGCTTCATCACTTATCTCCATCTCTCTCTGTCAATTCAATTCAATAAAAGCAAGCTTATATCGAAATAAAGAGATTGGGGGGGTTACTTTTTCTGCATAAATGTTTTCACCATGACAAAGCAGTTTTACTGAAAAGATTACAGTACAAATGTATTAAAGGTTGAAACCATGTAAACCAAACCCAGATGCCCACAGCGAGGAGCCAAAGAGTTGGTTGGTCAAGAGATAAAGGAACTGAAGATTCGTCTTCTATTACTTCACGCTCGCGGTGTGAAAGAAGAATCTTCCGCCGATAAAATAATCCAGCAAGAGAAGAAAAGAACAAGCTCTTGTCTCACTGGACATCTCATGATGGGTCTGCGTGATAAATGTCACACGACAGTAAGACGGCACACAGTTTCCTACAGTACACTTCCTGAAGCATGCGTTCAGTTATTTCAGGTTGAGCAGAGAATCATGCGACAGAAATAATAACCCTCCGCTCCCGGACTTCACACAAAAACAATTCAACGACCGATCTGCCAACGCTTCATTCTTCACCCTCATGATGTGAACATCTTGACCGTCACTGTCGGTCATCTCTCACCCGCTTCTTTAAGAACGTGACCAGCAACACTTCAGATCATGAGAGGAAAGAGAAACCGGTTTCTTCTTATCAGTGTCGCTCATACGAAGGTTACTTCTCAAATGTCTGTTCTCCATTATAAGAGTAGAAGGTTCTAGTTCCTCAAAGCGTCTGATCATGTGCTTTGACCTCAAATGAGGAAGTTTGAGATGATGGTCATGATAAAACATCTCACCTCGATCAGACAGATCTCTGGCACGGAGACGGAACATCAGGTTCATCTGAGTCACAAACACTTTCTGCTCTCACCTGAAATACCTGATACACAAGATTCAAGTCAAACTTCCAGCCACAGACCGTGATGCGAACATCACTGAAACCACATTGAGACTTGAATGCACATTGATATGGTCTCTTGTACACAAAAAGCGGCATGATTTACACTCATGGTTAAAGGAACACTTCACCCAAAATGTAAAATCTATCATTGTTTTACCAAACAGATCTCACCCCACAGTCGCCATAGTGAAAATAAATACTATAGAGGCAATGTGGGATGAGATCTGTTTAGTGTCTGACATTCTTACAAATATCTTCCTTTGTGTTCATCAGAACAAAGACATTTATACGGGTTAGGAACAATCTGAGGGTGCGTAAATGACCGGGTGAACTGTCCCTTTAAAGAGTAACTATTACAGTGTCCTTAGAATGGCATTTCATGCGGTGAGTAATGTTGCTGTGTGTGAATGTCAGCAGTCTGACGAGCTAAAGACGAAAGTCGAATAACAAAGTTATTGGCTTTAGAAAGAAGGAGTCGACTCTGAATCACGCGAACGAGTCGTCTGTCGTTCTCCTTTCAGTTCCGGGTCAGATTTGCGTCACTCGGTGTAATGCACGCCTACGTTACGTGCTGCACGCGGTAGACCAATCACGGCAGACTATAGACCTATGACCAATCAGATCAGAGTCGGCTGACAGAAGGGAGGGGATTAGACCGATGATTCGCCGAATGAATCATCTGAGAGTCGGTCAAGAAGTGAGTGAGGAAATAATAACTGCCTATTATTAGAAAATGAACGTGTCTTTACAGCGTGTGTACCAGTCGCGATTTCTTTAAGACTGCAAGGGAAGCTCAGCTTCCCCTATAATTGTCAAAAAATGAATGGTCAAATATATTTACTATTATGTTAACATTTTATTGACTAAAAATGCGTTAAACACGTTCATCTCGAACGAAAACAATTCGTCGGCTGACTGGATTTCCTTCTCATTCATTCCCGTAGCGTACAGTGCATTACTCTGTTGAAGCCCAGCGTCCATTGACTTCAAGGGCTGCTTTAAACAGTTTTTTTCAGTGCTTAGAAACAAGACGGTCATTGGATAATGCTGCGATTATGTCCCGCCCACGGACGCTCAGCGTCTCTGGGATGAATGGAGGAGTGGGCTGGCCCGGACTCCGAGCGTCTGCGTGATGATTGGAGGGTCTGTCATCTCTTTTTAATCCACTTTTATGTCCTAAAACGCTCGTTTTTTGGGGTCGACAGCTTATAAAAACGTATTTCTTGTTTTTTTTTAGCTTGTTGCTATACACATTGTCACATATCAGCTTTTAGACATTTTTTTTTTTTATAAATCATAAATGACAAGGAGGCGGCAGCTTCTCGCAATGCAAAGAGACGGTTGGTGTGGGCGTGGTCTTCAGATTATGACGCGTATCACTCTGTGTCTCCATTTCCAACTCAGTCCCATCGCGGATTTTGCATGTGTAGTCGAAAGACAAACTGCTGCAACCTTCATCGTATATTTCACACAATTTCACACCACATTCATTGTTTCAGTTTAACATAATTCCCCACATTTCCTCCCGTTGAGTTAAATATATATATATATATATATATATTAGATCGTTTGTTCATTAATTCATATAGTCTGAACTAGCCAGCTAGCAAACTGCACATGATGGCAGACAGTGCTAATATTGTCGACCTGATTTTGGCAAAGCCATTAGAAAGTCTTCCTTACGAGGAGAAACTTAGAATTAAACAGCAGGGCAGATCAACACCTAAGATTGATTTAGTGCAAAAGATAGGGAAAAGTAACAGGTCTTTTCAGCTCTAGCTGGCTGACTGGAAGTGCTGTGAAAAAGAAAATGTACTGCTGGCCATGTCTCTTGATGAAACATCTCATGGATGTGTTGTTTGGTCAAAATTGGGGTTTGGAGATCTGTCAAACTTTGACAGGGCATATAAAAGGCATGAAAATAGCAATGAACATGTGAGTGCATGTGCAAGATTAAGTTGCATGGGCAGGATCAGGGTTGAGCATGCAATCAATGAAGGTGCTCGCATTCAAGTGGCTAAACATGATGAAACTGTTAAACAAAACAGGGCCTTCCTAAACCGCCTTATTGATGTGACATCCTTGCTTGGCCGGCAGGAGCTGTCATTTAGGGGACATGATGAGAGTAGTGAATCATCCAACAAGGGGAATTACAGAGAGTTCACAGAAACATTAGCTAAATATGACTCTGTCCTGTCCACACAATTCGAGTCCTCAACTGTGTTTTCTGGTATGTCACACACTATTCAAAATGACTTGATCTCTGCTCTCGCAGCCACCATTTCTGATCAGATCAGAGATGAAATTCAGGATGCTCCCTTTTTTGGATGGCAGGTGGATGAAACCACTGATATATCCTGCCGTGCCCAACTCTCTGTCATTGTTCGCTATGTGGATAGTGCAGGTAAAATTCAGGAGCGCTTCATTGGATTTTTTGATGTTTCTGGAGGGCGAGATGCTCAGTCCGTTTTTGATGTTTTAAATGAGAACATGCAGGGCTACAATTTTAAGGATAAGCTTGTGGCACAGACCTATGATGGGCTGCTGTCATGGCTTCAGCTCTCAATGGTCTGCAGGCCAAAGTGAAAGCAATAGCCCCCAGTGCAATGTTTGTGCATTGCTATGCACACAGACTGAATCTGGTGCTGTCACAGGGGGCCAAATGCTTGCCTGAGTGCAGAATTTTTTTTGCATCACTCTCTGGGTTTGCCACATTTTTCTCAAAATCCACAAAGAGGACGTCTTTTCTGGAGTCTGCAGGCTGCTCAAGGTTGCCCAGAAACGCTCCTACTCGATGGAATTTCACATCACGGATAGTGAGCACTGTGGCAAACAATTATGATGGCCTCCTGCAGACATTTGATAACATCATTGCAGATACGACAATGGATGATGATACACTGGATTGTGCCAAAGGCTTCGTGAGGAAACTGGAGGATTTTGAGTTTGTGTTCATGTTGTACACATATGAACAAATCTTCTCTGAGACTAATGTGGTCTTTGATATTGTCCAGCAGAGAGCGATGGATGTTCTTTACTGCAAGAAAAGAATTGAGTCTCTTCTTGCATTTGTCAAAGAGAAGAGGTCAGAGGGGGCTTTCCAAGCTGTTTATGCCAAAGCAGCAGATCTCACATCAGACCCAAGAGATGAGCCCATGAGAAAGCGCCGTCTGACCCAATTGCAGGATCCCCAAGAGCGCTACAGAAATCTGTACATGGCCATCCTTGATAACATCTTGGAGCAGATTCCTCGACGTTTTTCTAATTTGGAAAGTATGCTTTTCTTAGAATTAGTCAATCCAGGGAAATTTGATGACATGAGACAAGCATTTCCAGAGGAGGCCTTCCAAAGTGTCCTGAAAAGTTATGGCCATCACTTTGATTCAGGGAGACTGAGGTCTGAACTTCAGGTCCTGTATTCAGATCAGGACTTGCAGAGTAACAGGGGAAAGCTGTGTGATTACTTGGTGTTCCTTAAAGACATGGAGTTGGACAGTGCAATGCCTCAGCTTTACAAACTGTTCTCATTAGTGGCAACAATTGGAGCTACATCTGCAGGTGTAGAAAGGAGCTTCTCCTGTTTAAAGCGGCTCAAGTCCTACACCCGTAACACAATGGGCCAAGGCCATTTAAGCAGCCTAGCTCTGCTGGCCATTGAGAGGACACTGGTCAAGTCACTGGAAAAGACGCCTAGTTGGTACGACAGGGTTACAGAGCATTTTCTTGAAAAGGAACGTAGGGCAGAATTTACATATAAATAAATGGACAATTTTTATGATTTAGGCCGAAAATGAGCTTCCCCTCTTTAAAAGATCAGCAGCCGCCACTGATGTGTACGTAACCTTGTTGTTGGACACTCCAGAAACCAAAGTAGGACCTTAAAGACAGAGTAAAGTGACATTGAAATATGTGTTGTGAGTTTGTCACACAACAGAAAAGTGTGTTATTATTAATCACACAAGACATATTTGAATGGAGAAAAAAAACATCCAAGTAAAGATTTTTTTAATCAAAATCTTGGAAAAATAAACAGGACTCTGTTGGGGGGGGTGTCCGCTGTTGGCGCTGAAGCCACGCCCACTGGAATCGCTCAACCCGAGTCCCCAGCCCAGTATACTACATGTGAATTGTGCGAGTACGCTTTATTGGAGGATTTGAATTAAAACACGCGAGTCAACTTTTTTCAACCTCAAAAGACGCTCTGAGCTGCAGAAAAAGGTGCTGGTGCTGGCTCCAGGACTTTTTTTAAAAACACGGTTAACTCCTTAGGATTATAGTTTTAAACAAACTTTAGCATCTTAAAAAAAGAAGTCAAGTGTGAACACAGGCAGCTTTGTCTATTTGTAGAGGGTCCCTCTTGAGCTGATAAGGTAGATGCTGAGATAGCTGATAGCGAACCAGCCGGGTGGATTATCTGCTCGTGCTCGTCTAGATATTTGTTAATTAAACATGGTTCACTGAAGCCCGTGGCGATCAAAGCAGTGATCCTCCCTCCGTTCGCGTCTGCATTACCATTTGCTTGTTATTTGGCGTGAGATTTGTTTAGTTGGGCAGAGTGAAGCGTGAGAGCTCACAACCCTGCGCTCGTGCTTGAGCAGACACCTGATGCTAGGCGCTCTAGTGATGCGCTCCAGTGCGTCATCGATCCACGCTTTAGCCCCGCCCAAAAAATCCTGAACACAATTGTTGAAAAACTGTTTAACTGTTAAACTCCACAATTGTCTTTGTAATGCGTTTCAGCAAAACATTTCTAATATCCATCATTTGTTTAGAAACAATTCTCAGAATTATCTTTACCTGTGGCCTGTATCGCAAAACACTGAGTTGCATAGTAAGTTTTGTGTTGACAAAATAATAAACATTAATTATCAACAAATATAAAAATGATATGAATGTGTTTTGAATTATAAATAATAAATGTAAGTATACAATACAAACAAACACTTGGCAATAAAATAATTTTTCTTCAACATCTTTTCACTTTAAACTTTTTTTATTTATTATACGAGGGGACTGACTTCACAGCACAAGATATACGTCACTTTTCTCACAGCTGGTTGGTCCAGTTTTGGTTTGCGATCTCTAACCCAGAATAAAACCTGCACCGGAGCAGGTTAGCCGTGTAGCCAGGATAGCCGTGTAACCATGGCGACGAAACGCGCTGAAAAACCAATCCACCTTCTTGAGCCCCAAATCTCTGAGTATGCTCAAACTAAACGCGAATTTACATGGGGAAGTCAACCTGAAAAAGTCCATATTTGACTTCATCTCAACACTTGGCTCAGTCCATATTTTCCCTAACCCTCCGATTTCAATGCAGTGTTTTGTTTTTCTTGTTTGATTAGGAAATATATCTGTTCCTAATGCTATTGCCGTTTTAACACAGCAAGACCGACCCACAGAGTCGTTCAGGAAAAGCCTCTGGTTCTTTCACTTTTGATTTCTCTATATATATCATAGAAAACTGGTAACAGTACATATCAAAACAATCACAGCAGTGGAGTGTGATCCTCCCAAAGATGGCGGCGCCACTGTCACAAGCAATATATGGGTGTGACGTCAGCTTCACATTCTCTATAGTAAACAATATAAGCCATCAATCTGGACACAGTTGTGTCTGTGACTTAAAGAAACTGGCTAAAATCTAACAGACAATGAAAATCGCCTGAGGTCTTAAAGTACACACAAATATTTGATGACATCTTTTCATATGACAACACTGAAGAAATGACACTTTGCTATAATGTAAAGTAGTGTGTGTACAGCATGTATAACAGTGTACATATGTGGTCCCCTCAAAATAACCCAACACACAGCCATTCGTGTCTAAACCGCTGGCAACTAAAGTGAGTACAGCCCTAAGTGAACACGTCCAAATTGGGCCCAAAGTGTCAATATTTTGTGTCACCATTATTTTCCAGCACTGCCTTAACCCTCTTATGCATGATTCACCAGAGCTTCACAGGTTACCACTGGAGTATATAATAAAAGATTCACTAAAATGTGAGGGGTGTTCTCACTTCTGAACTAAAAATCTCTCTTCTTAAACACTACATGTTTATTAACCCGACACAAAAATCCTGAATGTACACCGGCTAAAAACAGACCTACAACACATGGACGAGAGAACAACGCCACTGGTCTTTTCTAATAATCAGATGAGCGGATGTGAGATCTTCAGCAGAGATGTGCTCATAATCTTCTTCCTCGATCCAAATCATCGCCTTTCATGTCTCAAAGCAAATCCCTTCCAGGAAACATATGGCAGGAGAAATAGGTCAGCCATTAACAAATCCACACGAAGCTTCTCTTCCACTCATCCAGAACACACTTCAGCACCACTAACACTTCTGCTGCTTCTTCTTCTTAGGAACCCAACACATTCTCCGTTGAAACCCGTTATACACGTGAAACAAACGCCAGACAAAGAGCTGAACTTCTCATGTGTACATCTGATGAAGAAACGCACAACAGAATAAAGCCATCAATGATTCACAACACTGAGACCGGTCACTGATACACAATCACACAACAACACAAGCTGCAGAACCGTTTCTAAATGTTTGAAATGTTCCACTAACAACATCTTAAGAACGTTCAGCAAACAAATGATGTTGAGAAAACAAAGTTTTACAACATCTATTCAAGCACACCAAGTGACATGGAGTAATATTTTGGATTTGAGCGTAAAATGTGATTAATTGTAATTATAACAAACACAAACTGTCTTAATCCTAACAGAACTCTGAATGACTTGTTTGGAGTGAAACGTGAGCTGGACATGTGTCATCAACCGCAGCAGTTCATTACACATTTACAAGCAGAATCATTGTGAGGATCTCACGATAAATAAAACAACGTTTGACATATGAAATGTCTATTCAACATAAAGATGATGAGCATCCATAGACTCAAACGTCAAGATCACACCACAAGCATTCTCAGCCTCCTCCGATAAGCCGTCCCGTGTCACGGTGTGTTCATCATGTTCTTCTGATAGCGTGAAGGTGAAATCTGTATTCCTGCGAGTGATCTTCAGATGTTGTGCTCCGCTGCTCCTGACTGAATGATCTCCTGAATCAGCACGACTCCATTTCACGCGCCACACGAGCCGCAGCAGCGTCAAGGCAACCGCTGACACGCCGGTCATCCTCCATTTTGTGCTCGGCAAGAAAACACCGGCAGCTACACAAAACCCAAAGGCCATTTGACAAGAGAAGAGACGTCTGACCAGCACACCAGCTCACGTGAAGAACAAATCTCATCTCATCATCATCTCCCATGTTTCTCACAGACAACACTCATGTTTCTCCTGGCGAAAGAGCACAGTGATCTCACACGCGTCTCCTCTAGAGATCTGGAAGAGATTTGAACATCTGACCACAGACTGCAACCAAACATCACATATCTGAATTTAAAGGAACAGTTCACTTAAAAACCCTCTCAAACCTGTATGAATGATCAGGTGATCACTTTTGGTCTGAGCTCTTCACATTCATGACAGCAGCACTAGATACACAAACATCAACTCTAGAGCTTGGAATCCACGTCATCGTGCAACGCATTCTGGGCAGTCGCCGCCATGTTTTAGGACACGCTCAACAGCGCACAATGACAGCAAATACAAATCACCGGAGAGGATAAAAACCTGTATTTACGTTAGACTTCATATGAGCTGCTTGCACCTGCCTGGAATAAATGGACTAATATCTGAATCCCTTGTTCATTCAACGGAGGGCTCCCTTATGGACACGGAGCTACACCACAAATGACATTTACAAACGAATTCTGCACATTTCTTCTGGTGTGAGCACTTCAAGCGGATCAGAAATGATGAATCTGTAGTAATAAAAACAAATGACAAAGGCACATTGGACGGAGTTATTTAGCTTCATTAAGTTCATCTTTCACCACAGTGTTGTTTCTAATCTGCAAAGCGGAAAATTTGAGGCCATGTTTCTTTGCGTTTTTGAAAGGTTTCACGTACACATGACAGCGTTATCAAAACGGTCTGCATTTACACGGCTTCAGGAAAACGGATAAAAACGCTGCAGTGTGCACGCCATGCCAGTGGATGGCGATGTTGTTGTGTAAAGAAACCGGACGTGCCTTGGCACACACACATGCAGTTATAAGCCAAAAGTGCTTTTTAATATCGTTGGTGTGTTTAAAGTCTGGCGAATGGTCTCCGCTGGTCTCATTGGTGAAGCAAATCCACATTTTGCTGGGGAAACGTTAATACACAGTCCAGCAGCGAGAGCTCACGGTACGGGAAGACGCCATATTGTTTTGGCTAAACTCACACGACTGAGCCGTGACGTCATCGTTTTCAGAAAGTTCTGTTTTTGCAGTTTACATGGAAACGAAAACGGCGGCGTTTTCAAAAAGTTGCACTTTGCAAACGGTTAAAAAGTTTTCCGTTTTAAGTTGAAAACGCCGTCGTAGAAACAAATCCGTTTTCCACACCGGTCATGAGAGCAGACAGGCAGTTCATGACACTAATGTGTTTTTAACGGTACAATAACAAACATTTAAACGTCTACCTCCACCATTTCAGTCTCTACTGCAGTGTCGGTGTCCTAAAGTCCCACAATGCATTGCGTAGCTGACGTCACGTTCTCATTCTCTATTACAGGAGATAAAGATGATACTCAAATGAAATCCATTCCAAAGAAGTCCATGGAGTCCTCTGAGAGAGAAACCTCTGAGCAAAGGTTCATCTGAAGGCTAAACTTATTTCCAATCACGAAACAACTCACGAAGAGACAATGAAGGTTGTATCAATAATGAGAATAAGCTCTAATCTGACTTCTACATTGAGAAAGACTCGTCTCATTCATTCAGACATCTGTTCACTGAAGGCCTCAGTCACGACCACGGAGCTCTTGGAAAGCTGACACATAGTTTACACACAACACCAGGACACGCACACACGTGACCTCAGTGTAAAACTGCACCACACACTACAATAAACTCTGTGAATTGAAGTGACCGTACAGTAAAAGTGTTTGAATGTTCACTCTTGATGGTCCAGTAAGACGCAGGACGCTGGAAAACCACCAGGAAGAGTTTTCCCTCAAGAGATCTTCAGTTCCAATTCTGATGTTCATTTCACAAGCCATCGGCTCTTCCCATCACACATCACGGCTCTCAAACACAACACACACACCTCCACTTACACACACACCAGCTCTAAACGGACATTGGTTCTTTACAGTAACAACTTGAACCATGACATCAGAAATAACCGCATCTTCCATACAAACATCAGTCAGTCGTTACACAAACATCAAACTCTTGGAATCTTGCAGTTTTATCTATATTATACAAGAACTGAGTTTTTAAAGCTAGTGAGCATCTCGCTGTCTACATAGGGAGCTCCCTTATAAAGCCACACTGAACGTAAACATCATACGGTGACTGAATGATTCACACAGACAGCGACTCATACACGTAGAGAATCAAAGTGAATACTGATGTTAACAGCTCAGAAAAAAAACTTTTGATGGATTTCTGACGTTGACTCACTTCAGCGAGAGATTTAAACCTTTCACACAATAACAGATTTAATGGAGACTCACATAACGACATCATTAGCATTTCATTCATTTATTTAAGGCAAAATGTACAAACATTCATGTTCAGACTTCTGATGTGTCTTATACCTATTTTACATCACACACACGTACACACACACTGTGCTGTGCCCTCAAGCAAAGCATTATGGGTAACACACACACACACAGGGGTCGAGTCTCCGAGGTCAATGGGTCTCATTCACGAAGCATGCGTACGCACAAATTTGTGTGTGAAACCTGCGTGCGAACACTTACTAAAATGCATTCTAAATATAAGAGAAAAGATATGAACAGTCGAAAGCACATGTACGCAAAAATCACCAGTCGCTTTCTTTCTAAGACAAACTATTATACATTATATATATATATATATACAGTGGTGTGAAAAAGTATTTGCCCCCTTCCTGATTTTTTGCATATTTGTCATACTTAAATGATCCAGATCATCAAACAAATTTCAATATTACTCAAAGAAAACCAGAGTAAATAGATGACAAATGGTTTTATTTATGAAGGGAAAAAACAATCCAAACCTTTCTGACCCTATGTGCAAAGTAAGGTCATGCCACAGCATCTCAATTGGATTTAAGTCAAAAGGTGTTTTATTGCGCATGAACTGACTTTGAAGACTTGGTATTACGCGTCTGTAGACAGCGTCACATGGAGTAACTTTGACTTAAGCGGCGACAGGCGGTCAAGGAAAGGTGAGGATGGAAAGCCCTCATATGGAGATGGTCTGGGTGTGTTTTATGCAAATGACTAAACTCGTGTACGCGGCTGCTCATTTAGAATACTCAAATTCACTGACATCAGGACGAGGTTAAGAACTAATTCTTGTGCGAACACACGTGCTGTGAATTAGGCGGTGAGGTTCAAATGTGCGTAGAAATACGAAAAATCGACGCGATTATTAGTGAATGAGACCCAATGTCTGGTAACTTCAGGAGCGCTGAAGACTTTCAGACCAATTTAGAGTCTCTCTCATGTGCATGTTAACTGATGTACTATTTTAGTCACCGCTACTGTTCATGTCATTTTAAAATTCACACCATTTTATGTTTTTCCCCCCCACCGTTCATTGTCCCGTAGGTACTCATCTCCTGAATATACGTCCCATACCTTCATCAAAGTCTCATCATGTCATCCTCATGTCTCAAATGATTGATGAGTTTCATCCTCATGTCATGTCAAACCTCCCGTATGAGTTTCTTTCTTTCTTCAGAACACAACAGAAGAATGTTGTTGATCCAACAGCACTGAACACCATTGACTTCCATTGTATGGACATAAAACCAGAGACATTTCTCAAAATATCTTCTGTTGTGTTCCACTGTAGAAAGAATTTACATTCTGGATGAACCGTCTCTTTAAATTTCCAACATCACTAATGGAAAATGTGTCCAGTGTCTGGACTGCAGCTGCAGGGTCTGAAGATCAACATCCAGACATCAGATGTGTGACAGTCAAACGCTTCACCCGAGCGTACAGAAAGAGAATCATCATCGGTTCAGGAGTTCGCCTTAGCAAATAATTAAATAGGCGCCAGTTGAGTTAAGCAGAGAATATTGTATGCGTATTTGGCGTGATGTCCGGGGAGAGGCCTGCGGTCGGCACTCTCTCCTGAACCCGGAGCATTGTCCGCGGCGAGGGCTCCGATCTCGGTGTTTGCCCGAGCCCAGAGCGCTTCATTTGCACGTGCTCCTCAAGAACCTTCTTAATAAAACATCATTTTGTATTTATAACCCGTCTACCAGAAGAACCAGTTACAGCGGTGACATTCAAGCCATTCCGGTTATGCAACGAGTCTTCAACACTTCCTCTTCAGCTCACCGTTAGAAACACAACATGCATGACTGCGAGTTACTCTCGAGAAGAGATCGGTCTGTGGATCACGGCCAAACTTCAGAGAACATCTCACGGCAGCAATCTGGAAAAACTGCTTAAAGATGTTCCACGTCTAGACCGAAAACCTGCAGACCGAACACACGACGGAAAACTACACGCAACACGCTGCCAACATGCTAAAACCACCAACACGTTTACACAAATAGGATGGATTTAAACCGTTGGCACGCAGACGTGACAAAATCATGACAGAGTCGCCGTTACACTGTGAAAGACGAGAGATCCATTAGTATATTAACTCACACCAGCGAGATCTTCATTCCTTCCAACCGCTTCAATATTTCATCAGACTTGGACACGAGCACCTCCCAGTTGAGCGGGACAGAAGCGAGCGGATCCGAGCGACAACACCACCGCTGTTCGCTCTCAATGGACGCCTTGTCCTGCCTCAGCGCTCGGCCTCTATAAGAACAGAACTGAATGTTTCCATACACATCTGCAGAGCTTTCAGGACCTACGGAGCCACAGAAACTCAAAACACATCTCTGTCTGTGGACACTGGATCATGTCTGAAAGTTCATCTGCAGAATCATTTCAAACCAACTTCTGAAGAGGAATAAGAAACTCCACGGATGGAATGAAATATGAGAGACCTGATCTGAATCCATTAAACCCTCCTGCAGACACACACACACACACACACAGGACAGACCGTCTGCACAATGACACACTCCTGGAAAAGTTGAACGCTCTTAAAAATAAACCTGCTATAAAAGCGCTCTTCGCAGCGATGCCGCAGAAGAATTTTTGGTTCCCCAAAGAACCGTACAGTCAAATGTTATTTTAATCGTCTGTAGAGAGAAGTACAAATAAAGAAACAGCAGAAAGGTTCTGTGGATGTTAAAGGTTCTATATGAAACGTTTCAAGAACCTTCATTTTTAAGAGCGTTTACCTTTACATTCATATGAGTGTTTGATGCAGATTAAGCTCAATCAACCTTTACTGCCAGAAAAAATTAATCGCAGGGAAGATCCTAAAAATAGAAGCTCAGACGCATAGAAAACAATCTGACATCTTTAGAGCTCAAACAATGACAAATAAAGAACAAGTGCTTTTACACAACAGGCCTGATCACATTCATTATAAATGTTCTACTCAAACCACATTTATCATTCATATTATTATATGTATTTTTCTGGTCATGCAACATATGCCAATTGATTGATCCAAGTGTGGTTTACTTCAAAATAAATGTTGAAAAACGTGACTAACTTATGACATGAAATCATATAAAGCAGAAGAGTGGCTGTAACTCTGGCCTGTGTTTGTCCATCTGAAGATTATATAACGTATGATTTCTGTACATAACTGCTTCAAAAGTAGCTTAGAGGTGTGTGTGTGTGTGTGTGTGTGTGTGTGTGCGCGTGTGTGCGTGTGCGCGATGCATCATGTCCAGAAAAGGCCCACTGAAGCATTTCAATTGGCTTTTGTGTGTTGTGTTTCTTTCTCTCAGGCTGCGTGAAGAACAAACTCTGAACTTCTGCCTCTTTCTGAGGCCTCACGGCACTCAAACATCCATTTTACAGCCCAGTTTCCTCAACATCAAAATGGAAGCCCAAACACAGAAGAATGAAAATCATCTTTCATTTGCCCTCGTGACGTCTAGCTTCAGAGACACTCCAGCGGTCTGCTCTTCACCCTTCTCAAACCTAAAATAACACACGGATCAGAGACGCACAGCAAGTGTGACAGAGCCGACCACAATCTGACATTATAACAAACATCTCCAAAACCAAAGTCATCAGAGCCGAAACACTGTGTGAACAATTCATGTGAATAGATCCATGTCATAAACCCCAGACGATGTTGACATGTGAATGAAATATAACAAATAATAATAATAAAACATCTGAGCTGTATAAATATGTTTTTTCTGTACTTCTGAGCGTAAATGAAGTGACCTAAACAAGACAGCGCGGTCTCTTCACAAAAACACCTTTTACATTCAAAATGATTCAAATCAAATCTTCACATCACTGCGTCTCCTCACATTCACCCGCTCGACCTGCACAACATCTGAAGATTTATTCTGCATGATGGAGGTTTTATTCACCAGTGACAGCGTCTGCTCGCCCAGTTATCATCAATAATATCAATCATGTTAATTATACAGAAACATTTAGAATTGAGTCAAACTGAACTGATGCCATTCTAATGTGAATAATCAGCTCATAAATGGACTAAATCCAAAATGCTTAATAGTAAAATAACACTGAACATGTGCACGACATGAAACACAAACAACAGTCTGATATACACACATGAACACACTCACTTCAGTCCAACACCTAGTGAGGGCTCTACATAGACAACTGCTTTCTGAGGCATCATCCCAACAGAAGGAAATCTGACATTCAGAAAGATCGACACACACACAGCCATAAAAAGACATCCACACACAAATCTTCAAACATGATCTTCAATGAACATTTCTGAGTATTTAAGGAAATATGTCTGACATTTCTCTGTCATGTTGTGTCATTTATTTATTCTCATTAAAGTGATGCCTTTGTGTTCAACGTGACAAAGGAATTAAAGTCATAAACAACACACAGTAGCACCGAGACGTTCCGTTTCATTCACTGATCAACCGCAAAAAACACTACACAACCGTATCAATTACTACAACAACACACTGGGCTAAAATGAGCTTTAAATTCCATGCGTTTGTTTTTACTTTAGACAGAAAGCCAATGCTGTTGTGTGAAGTGTAAGTCAAGCTTTGAGAGGAACACGCTTCACGCCGGACCTTCATGAAAAGTGGGTCACCGGTGAGCTCGAACCGTGTGCTCAACAGTTGCATAAGACAGCTTTCAGCTTTTCAGGTCAGACGCGTCGCCCCATCACAGCCATTACTGTGGAAATGCAACATGTCACCAAAAATATCCCACAAAAAACATTCCCACACAAGAGGAGGAACAGAAACCAGGCGCACAGGATACGAGAACTCATCAAAGACACAAACATATCCTTACAAAATCCATAATCCACATCTAAAATCTATAGATTCCTTTTGGTCCAGTAGGCTGAGAGACGATCAAACATCTCAATGCATGTCATCAGAGCTCCATTAAGGCATAAAGAAGCTACACAGATGTGTTCAAACTTGAACAAACAGCTCATAAGCTTCATGTGAAAGAACCTGTTTGCCTTGACATGGGAGACGTGCCACCATTTTGAGTTCCTCTGGCCTGCGTCTGTCGCATTGAGACTCTGTGTGTGTGTGTGTGTGTGTAGCGCTGTCTTTGTCAGCAGGATTTCACAGTGGCCAGAGTGATTGCAGAAGGACACACACACACACACACACACAGAGAGAGAGAGAGTTCTCAGTGCTTTGGAGAAACAAACCGCCTCACAGTTTCCTGACATTAGAAGAATATTCCTCACTGAAGCTCAGAGCAAAGAAACAACAAGCACACACACAAGATTATATCAAAGCTTCACTTTCAGTTCTGAGCAGAAGACATCACAACACACAGGTGCACGAGGACGAGTTCAGTTTTCACGGAATCACAAGTTCCAAAGCCTGAAACGCGCGCATGCACGAGTTTATTCACAACTACCGCATCTCCAAACGCGCTCGAATGAAAGTTCATGTCGCTTCAGCGCAGAAAGGCTTGAAAAAGATCTCGTGAAGGTCACGGCAGAACATTAGACCGCATTACCATTCTGAACTCATCGTGACCCTTCGAGCACGACATCAGGCAAAATGCAGACAAACTTCAGCGTGAATAAAACGCGAGAGAAACGCGTGACCGTGTCTCACTGTAGCTCCATGTCCAGGCGGTGGAGAAACTCAACCTTTGTTCTCCATTGAGACTCCAGCGAGACTCCATTTTCCCTGCGTGTCATTGTGAAGCCGCGACAACAAACACGCGCCCGCCGCCGCTACTGTAACATTATTTTCACGCCGCCACATTGTAACATTGTAACGTCACAGCACGTAGTGAGCCCGTCGCGTCGCGTCGCGACTCTAAATGGACGCGGAGCTGCAAATCCGCGCAATGGCTTCCAGCGCGGTGAAAATCTGCCGTCGCACCGGCCGCGTTTCTCTCCGGACCGAATCAGCGGCGCACGATTCCCGACGTTCTGCGCGGACGAAACGCGCTCGGCCGCTCTGAGGCGCCAGCGACGCGGGCGAAGGTGTCAGACGGGGAGCGTCGGTTCGGTTCGATAGCCTGTCCGATCCTCTCGGGTCAGCGCGAGCTCAAAGAAGCAGCAAAAGCGCTTTTATCAGGTCATTCCCAAAGCGCGCCTCTCCAAAGCGTCGAGCGCGTTATTGTGGATCGGTAAGAGCGAATACTCACGGCTGGATCCTGGATCGAGATCTTCCGTGAAGTTGTTCCCGGTCTACAGCAGCAGGACGATCGCCATCTTCTTCTTCTTCTTCTTGTTCCTGAGCGCAGCAGCTGCAGATGACCTGAGCTCCGGGTGTCTCTGAATAATGAGCAGCCTCACAGACAAGGAAGACAATCTGCTAAGCAGGCAACACAAAGAAGTTTTGGAGTCTATCAAGCACCAGAGGGTGCACAAGAGTTTGCGATGAGACTGTGAGACGACAGCGAGGTCCAGAGCGCCTCTCATGTCTCCAACACTGACGATGGACATCTGCAACACGGACGCACATATGACATGTCATATCATCATCATCATCAGCAGCCATATAAGCGCGCTTCCTTATAGAGCGCGCTCACGTGACCTGACATCCATACATCCATAGATAGATAGATAGATAGATAGGTAGGTAGATAGATAGATAGATAGATAGATAGATAGATAGATAGATAGATAGATATAGATAGAGATAGATAGATAGATAGATAGATAGACATTGAATGAACTAATTATTTAGACATAGTTTTTTTATATTTTAGTTTAGCACATATGTTTATGAAATTAAGTTCTTCACTGGTTATCATCTCAACTCCATTTAATATTTTTCTAAATAAAAAAAACACAATGACTCGATGCCATGAATATGTTCAGTTGTCTGTTTTGATCTAATGTTCCTTACCAACATGACAGTATTTTTAGGTTTCAGACTGTGATTTCCACCAGTGGACCCAAGAAAGCCTTCATGATGACATCATCAGTGCTGCAGAATGGACGAGCACACACACGCAGAATAAAACCTCCTCTTGAGGTTTACATTTGAACTTGAGTGTCTCAGACAGAGAGAGAGAGACGATGTAATTGATGCCGATTCTCTGTTAAAACTGAGGATTGTCTGATGAACACTCACAGAGCCGCAGTGTTTCTGCACACTTGTGTGTTTATCCTGCAGGTCTTGTTTCATGGGCCCTTGACACGCTGGTTCATTCGCTCTTGTCCACCAATTCATAAATCATAACTCAGTGAGTCTGAATGACACAGAACACCCAGCGTCATAAATCACTCACGTGAAAATAACTGGAACTGTGCTTCTTGCCAAAAAGCCCATCAGAGCTGTTGTTTTGAGAATGTAAAACATAACACCTGACAAATGATTATGTCATTATTAAATCAATCAGTCATGTGTATTTCACAGTAAACGTGGGTCTCTCTGAAGAGCTTGAAAACCAGAGGACGCTTCAAGTCAACATGTAATCAACATGCTTGTAGTTCATCTCATTTAAAACGACTTTTCCATTAAACCTCGGTCATGTCACACATTTCACTCATGAGATAAATTAACTGTTCATATTGAATCTGCGGCTTCATTACAAAATACATCACATGACAGATGTGAAAGAATTCATTCATCCAAAGGAATAATTCTGTCATGATTTACAGATGATTTTGAGGTAAATATTAATTAAACTGAAGGTTTGACTGGTGTTGTGAGCAGTAGATGTGTAGTCATCTGTCATCAGTGCTTTAGTGTTCATCATGATGCTGTTCAGAGAGAAGCACAGACACATTTTCATTTAGGATGACCATCGAGAGTGTGAAATTAAAGAAAAGCCGTGTTTGTTTCTCTCAGCTGAGCTTTAAATCTTCATGAGCTGCTTGACTTCACAAACTCATGTTTCAGGTTCATATTTGGACACAGAGACAGGAGTAATAGACAGTAACCTTGCAGAGATGATGAGTTACTGCGGTGTTCTCCCTTAAGGGTCACAGATGCACCTCATTAAAAGCATCTGATATCTTAAAAGATCAGGGCCCGTATTCATTACATTTAGTCATTGAGCAGACGCTTTTATCCAAAGCGACTTACAGAGAGTTCAGGGAGCAATACAGCAATATGTCAATAGGTGCTAAAACCAAGTTACTAGTTTCAACAAAAGCCAGAACGATACCTGTTGAGAGAAAGAGAGGGTGTTTTACTCATTTGTCAAGAAGACCAGCATGGAGAGCATTGCAGTAGTCCAACCTTGAGATGACCAGGGCCTGGACAAGGAGTTGTGCCGCATGCTCAGTGAGATAGGGTCTGACCTTTCTAATGTTGAATAAGGCGTATCGGCACGACCTCGTTGTCTTTGCGATGTGATCATTGAAGGACAGCTGTTCATCAAATATGACTCAGAGGTTCCTGGCTGTTTTGGAAGGAGTGATTGTGGTATTGCCAAGATGGATGTTGAGATCATGTTGCACCGTGGGGTGTGCCGGAAACACGAGTAGTTCAGTCTTGGCAGGGTTCATCTGGAGGTGATGCTCTTTCATCCAAGCTGAGATGTCTTCTCGGCAGGCTGTAATGCGAGCTGCTACAGTGGTATCGTCTGGTTGAAACGAGATGTAGATCTTGTCGTCAGCACAGTGATAGGAGAAGCCATGTGTCCATATGATAGGTTTCAAGGATGTCGTGTAGATGGAAAAAAGCAGCGGTCCCATTACCAATCCCTGAGGGACCCCAGTGATCATGTGGTGAGCCGTGGACAGCGGGCCCCTCCATGACACCCTGAAGGATCTGCCAGAGAGGTAGGATATGAACCAGCCTGAAAAATCTCAGGAAAAATCTCAATAAAAATCTTAGCGCAAAGAGTTGGTCCTAGTGACAAAATTCTAAGAAAATTCTTAGACATGTGGGCGTTTCCTCTTCAGATTACAGAAAAGATCCTTGTAAAGAAAAAAGTAATTCATAAAGCATCTTAGCCCTTAAAAGAGCTCTTAAGGTCCAACATTTTAGGAGTAGACACAACACATTAGATCGTGCAGGTTCATGTTTGTGACCGATCCTATTAGAGACACTAACATCTTCAAAACAGTGAGAAATCCCATAGCGGCAGAAATAGAATTAATCAGCGATCATATTAAGCGACTGGAAAATGCAGCTATATGCAGCAGAGATGATTTGGTTCTGTCACAACCTTCTATAGTGATCACACAAACACATACAGCACTTACAGAAACGTATTGTGTCACTGTTCATTTTCTATCATATACATTGACATTAACAGCATAAAAAAAGGAAAAACATACATGTGCAATTTCAAACTAATGACCCTCTTTTTTCCTTCTTGGCCAGCCAACCAATCACAGTCTTTAAAAGACATAGCAACGGGTCAGCCCCGCCTCCTCACTAAGATTAAAGTATTGACTCCGTCTGAAATCACATTCTGAGACAGTCCGTACTGAATGTGAATAGGTATCCAGCTATGGGCCGTTAAACAGTAGGTTCTATAGTATGAGTGGGTGTAGTATGAATACATTTGGGACATACTGCGTCCGCCATGTTTTATGGTCATGTGACCCGTGTGCTCTTTGACCTATGATGTATTTACAACAACAGCGTTGATAAAAACATAATTTAGTCACCAGAAATTCATTTATTGGCAGTTTTCCCCTTTATTTATTTGATTGACGTTTGAAATGTGAGCGTTGCTCAGCTCCTGTGGCATCATGGGATAGAGAAGTGTCCATCCGATCCACACTCGCCAAAAGCAGTAGATCATCCGGGTGTTTCTCTTCGCTGTTTTGTGCATAGCCTACTGAGATTTTGGACATACTATTCATTTAGTATTGGAAGTAGGCGATTTTAGACGCAGCCTTTGTCTTTATTGCCCAGAGTTGCTCTCAGATTGGTCCTGAATCGTTTTAAGCTAAATGAAGAGGATTCTTACAAGCTTTAAGAATACAGGCCCAGGCGTCTGGTTAAACTTTTACACCTCAGCACAAAACAAACATGTACTTATTAAATAACTGTGAACAAACATATACCTGATCCATTTCATGATGTTCACAACCTCAAACGAGAACAAGAACTGTATTAAAACATGCAGAATGTACGGCAAGAAGAACATGTCGAACAGATGTACTGAGACTCAGCTTTGAACTTGACCTCTTCAATGTCTCAGAGATGAAATGTTTGTCATCGGCACTGAAATGTGACGAGACAGATCATCTGAGCTCAGTGTGTGTAGAGATATTCCACAGACCATGATGACATGGGATTTTTCTCTTGAACATGAAATACTTCATATAATCTGATGATTTATTTCGGAAGCAAATCCTTTGGACAATCTCAAGAACCTTTCCATCAATTTTCTGATGAAACAAGATCGAATAAAGAAGCACGGAAGAAGCTTGATTTGTCCTGATGTCTTCTGCTGATCTCAGGTGATTTCTTCTGCTCAGGATGAGCTTTGAGTTTGTGAAGCTGATCCGGGATCAGGACGGGCAGGCGGGGTCCTTCCACCCCGAGCGTGGTGCATGCTGTCTGGACATATGGCCGGCGCTGTAAATCTGATTAATTTGGGAGGACCAGGACAGACTGCAGCAGGAAAACCCATCGGCTCCGGCCGCACGCTGCCAGGTTCTCCTCCAGAGCGGCTAAAAACAGACAAACCGACGTCAAACGCTCAGATGGACCCGCTGCGCTGGGGTCTCGGGTGGTACCGGGTTTCAAGAAGAAAAAACACTGCATCCAAAAATATTCACACGGCTTCCGTCACAGGTCATGTGACACAGAGAATCAGCTTACAGGAAACACAGAATTCCTCGAGTTAACATCAAACATAAATGAACATCTGAAAAGAGTCACACAAAAGATTGTGTTTCACTGATGAAGACAGTCTCACAGGTGATGATCAGAGAAGATTCGTTTTTTACAATCATCAATCTCTTTGTTTATGGTTTCATCCACAGAACCGTGTCATTCTACAAAAGGTTCTTCACACTGCAAAAATCGAAGAAAAGTGGTTGTTTTAAGAATGTTTCAGTGGGAAACCTGGTTCTTCTAAGACATCTTATTGGGACTTTCATTTTATTCTAAATACAGATGACAAACTGCATTATCACATGTTCCATATTGTCAGATAAATACACTTGTCCAAGAAACATGCGTTCAGAAAAGCGTCAGTATTCTGATGAAAAGAAAACCCTGACCTGAACAAGCGTCTGTGAGATCCATCTAGACCATACAATTCACTTTCTTATCAACATTTGACCTGAACTACTGGTGAACCACTTTGACTTTCAGAGTTTTGTTTTGTTTCTGGGTCCAGTTCATGTAGAGGAATGATTACGACAGAAATAAACATCCGTGGTCAGAATCCATCTGAAATGAATGTGAATCAGTCAGATTTGACCTGTGACAGGTGACTGAGATGAAACATTCTGTTGTTTTATGGTAACGTCGCCTGTAAAATGTTTTGCGATGAGGAATGAAGATAAAGACCAGACGCGTGTTTTGGGTCTGTTTTGGTCTATCCGCGACAGGTGATTTCGCAGACGTCTTTGTGCTTTGACAATCTGTGAAACACAAATCAAAACCAAATTACAAGAGCAACAACAAGAGGCTCCTGCTGTGTCATTTGAATGCAATTTACAAGCTTTTCATTGAAAACGATGAGTTTTTCCCCCAGGCGTGGGGATGTATTTTGACAGAAAGTGGAAGACCGTCTCTTATCGCCTCAGCCGCGCAGAAAAATCACATACAAGCCTCACGTGTGTCCTCATTTCTTCTGCTGTTAACATCACAAAAGATCAAATCACATTCATAAATGTCACGATGACCAAACACTTAACTAAGATTTCATACTTTTCAAACTTATTTCTCTAAAACTGCATTTGTTCTCAAACAATAAATAACACAATCATGTAAACAGACTCTTCGTATGGCTTCATTTTGAACTTCTTTTCAGATAACGCAAGTGTGGGTCCATAACATCAGACACACAGCTGGACTGTTGACATGAGTGTGTGTGAAGTCTCATGTGTGTCTGTGACACACTAATAATGATATAAACACTGTGACCTTCAGAGGTTTCATACATCACACACAATATGTGACCCTGGACAACAAAACTAGTCTTAAGGGGCAATTTTGTGAAATTGAGATTTGCACATCATCTGAAAGCTGAACAAATAAGGTTTGATAGGACGGGACAATATTTGGCTGAGATACAACTACTTAAAACTCTGGAATCCGAGGGCGCAAAAAACCTTTGAAGTTGTTAATCAGAGGCGCTGTCTCAAGCGGTTGCTCGGAGGACACAGGGTGGTTTTAACGCTCTCTTTGGCTTCCCGCTGTAATGACGATGTGGAGAATAGACCAACCTGAAAGCTGAAATTGTAAACTTTACATCGACACCAAACTTGAGCGGCAGCAGCGAGCGATGTTTGCAGACGTGTTTCTGGACATTTTTGTTAGCCATTCTGCTGCATCCACTCACAAAAAGAAATGCTCAACATATCTTCATGGAACATGATCTTTACTTCATATCCTAATGATTTAAAAGAAAAAAAGGATCGTTTTGGCTCATAGAGTGTTTTGTTGTTCTGGTGCTGCTTCAGACGGATTTTGTGCATCGGGGTCACGTATGTTTAGTTAAGATGTACATCTAATAACACAGAAATATGTCTGCCCTAACTCTTTCTATGCTCAAGGGTTCCTTTATCATCACTTTGTGTTCTTACAGATATCTGCATCATTAAAAGCACACCTCTGTTTACCGTGGTTGCAAAAAGGACTTAATATTAAAGGGGTCATATGGCGCGAACATGTGTGTTTCTGTGTCTTTGGCGTGTTATAAGTTGCTCATGCATGTATTAGACACGTAAAATGAAAGTGTGGGAACAAAAGAGTCATTCTATGTAAAAGCGAATGCTCACTCAGACCTGAAACGCCTCGTGTAGCCACACCCCCACAAATCTATGTCAAGACCGCCCAAATGCATACGCAAGTAAGGTGGTGTACCTGTCAGCACAACTGAAGAGGAACCTGATGTTCCAAATATGGTCAGAGGCGTTACACTTCCCTCACACGCTTGCAGTATTCCACCAATCACTACACACTGGTGAACTGGCCAATCAGAGCACACCTCGCTTTCCAGAGCCATGAGCTTTGTCAAACATCAAAGGGGGGCGGAGCAAAGAGACACAAACATGCACAGTGTGTGGAAAATACAGCGTTTATAACCTTAAATCCTGTTTACACTTTACATTACATCTAAAACAAACCATAATATTCCTTTTAGCCGTGTCGTGTCACCCCTTTAATAACCTTTAACTTATACAAGAATAAACACGGCCTCTGCATGATGAACATGAGTTTGAAACTCATCTGACTGTTTTTAAATCTGACTCATTGTTAGATGTTCAATTCATTACTATGATTTTTATTCAGTCAGTGTGATGTTTCCATATGAATGTAAATCACAATGAAAAGAGTGATGATTCTTCAGTATCCTCGAAACATTCAAACAAAAGAATCCCCTTAACCACTATCTATATTATTGTCATAGTTGCTGTTGTTCTGGATCTAAATGTCATTTCGATAGTAAATCTGATGTAATGCAAACAGTAAACATAACTGTACATCCCTGACCTGTGAGGAAAAACATCATCAGAAGTGTGAATGAGAGCCGAGATGAATCCAGAGTCACACTGAATCACAAACAAACCTCTACAGGTTGCAGATTTTTTAAAGAAAGTTGTTCAATGGCCACAAATTCATCTTCACCTCCACTGAGACGGTTTAACATATGAATGTTTTATTCATGATTGTGTGTTTTGATTTAACTCGTCACATTCAAAGCAGACTGAGCCACACAAACACACAGAGAAAAGAGAAAAACAACGGCCGGCATGTGAGAAATATATTCACGTCAATGCGGATTCTGGTGGCAGGAGCGAGCTGCGGCGCTTCAGTACGAGCTGATGGCAGCTATGCAAATGCAGTCGTGTAGCCGTCAGGCGGCAGATTACTTCTCCTGCATTTACTATTCATATATTTGCAAGGTGACTCACATCAGACACGCAGGTGATCGAGACGGAGAGAGAGAGATGTGTGCGTTTCTGCTGCAGAAATCGTATAAATGATGACTGTAGGATCACATACTGCAGAGGTTTATGTGAACACCATCAGCGAACCGGCGGTAATGAGTTTCAGTGTCACGTCCATCACACGCCGAGCGTTCCTGTTCATTTGTTCTCGGATAAACCATCAGTCGGCTGTTTCAGACATCATCACTAGTGTTCATCCAGCACATGATTTATGGTTCCAGTTGGTTCTGTTCAGATCTCTGCAATCCTGCTGGAGAAGAAAAGAAACGGAACACCCCAACACAACATCTCACGCCACGCGTCAACACCGCCGCACTGACACAGCGGCAAACACTGAGCTGGTGTTTCTGGATGATGCCGATGCTCTCCTGAACGTCACCTGAATGATTTATAGACACAGATTTCACAGAGAGAACAGACGAGCACCGGAAACATCTGTTACTGAGAGAAAAGTTTGCGATCCATCAGAGCGATCCGTGTGTCAGCAGAATCTTGATGTCCCAGAATGCACTGCAGGAGTGTTGATGTCAGCTGTATTCCCAGCAGTCTCAGTGTTAGAGGACAGAACGCCAATCATAACGCTCCATCTCCACCTGAAGAACTGTGTGGAGCAACTGATGAGCCACCTCTGATGCTCCTCCACATCTCCACACGCAGACACACAACATCTCCACACGCAGACACACAACATCTCCACACACATCACACAACATCTCCACACACAGACACACACATCTCCCACGCAGACACACAACATCTCCCACACACAGACACAAACATCTCCACACACATCACACAACATCTCCACACGCAGACACACAACATCTCCACACACATCACACACATCTCCACACACAGACACAACATCTCCACACACATCACACAACATCTCCACACACAGACACAACATCTCCACACACATCACACAACATCTCCACACACATCACACAACATCTCCACACACAGACACACAACATCTCCACACACAGACACAACATACACACATCACACACAGACACACAACATCTCCACACGCATCACACAACATCTCCACACACAGACACACAACATCTCCACACACAGACACACAACATCTCCACACACATCACACATCTCCACACACAGACAACATCTCCACACGCAGACACACACATCTCCACACACATCCAACATCTCCAACACATCACACAACTCTCCACACACAACCCAACATCTCCACACACATCACACCACATCTCCCACACACACCCAAACAACATCTCCACCACACATCACACACCTCTCCAACCAGACACACATCTCCACACAACAATCTCCACACACACATCACACACACCACATCTCCACACCGCCTCCCACACCTCTCCACCCACAACACACACCTCCTCCACAGCCCCACAGACTCTCCCACAACATCTCCACATCAAATCTCCCCCCCGACATCAACACACATCTCTCCACACACAGACACACAACATCTCCACACGCAGACACACAACATCTCCACACGCAGACACACAACATCTCCACACACAGACACACAACATCCTCCACCACACACGCAGACCAAACAACATCTCCACCACACAAACACACAACATCTCCACCAACGCAGACACACAACATCTCCACACGCAGACAACACAATCAATCTCCACACGCAGACACACAACCTCTCCACACGCAGACACACATCTCCACACGCAGACACACAAACATCTCACACCCACAACACAGACACACAACATCTCCACACGCATACACCCAACCTCTCCACACTCACGACACCACTCCCCCACACATCTCTCCACACACAGACACAACATTCCCACACGACCAAAACATCTCCCACACACAGACACACAACACACACATCTCCACATCTCCACACTCTCCACACAGACACAACATCCATCTTCCACACACAGACACAAAAACATCTCCACACCCAAGACACAACAACATCTCCACACCAGACACAGACACAAACACAACATCTCCACACACAGACACAACATCCCACACAACAGCACACACCACAACAACAACATCTCCTCTCACCACAGACACACAACACAACCTCTCCACCACAGACACAAAACATCCTCCACACACCTGAAGACAAACACACACATTCCCACGCAGACCACACACACATCGCCACACGCATGTTCCTATCCAAAACATTCAACATTCTCTATCTCCACCCACAGCGCCACCCCAAACAACGATTCTCCGTACACCGACTCCTATTCTTTAACATCTTTGCAGATCAGACTGAACCAAAGACTTCATCTCCCCCATGTGTTCATCCACCAACAAAAAGGAATCCGGAAAAGAAAAATGAGAACAACTGCTAACTGCTGATGTTCCTTCACAAGATTCATCAGCTAATGCGCCACAGCAGATTCTGTACATCTATCTGTTATCTGTCATGACCAGAAAAGAGAGAGAGAAACAGAGAGAGAGAGAGAGAGACCAGAGAGAGAGAGAGAGAGAGCAGAGACCTAGATGAGAGAGAGAGAGAGAGAGAGAGAGAGAGAGAGTACATTAGTCGAGAGGTCTCTCCCTGAGAGACTTCAGAGAGAGTCTCTTCTTCTCTTTCTCTCCAGCTGTGATCTGTCTTTCTGAATCTTGTGTTGATGTCACACCAGGAAATCAGAACAAAAGAAAAACAGCATGTTTCATAAGTGAATATCTGACAAAAATATATATATATAAATAACATCTCAATCTCCATTAGACATCAGGAGCCAATCGTCTTGACATTCTTAAGTAAATGTTTCTCAAGACCAATGTGAGAGTGGGATTTCTCCTCAGAATGATTCCCATGTTGGGTTCAGGTTCAGTATAATGACACAGGTTCTCTTGCTTCAAAATCAGGTGGAAATGTAAATCTAGGATGATTTCATCAGTCATCATCACGTCTCACGCTGTGAGGAGTCATGCTCTCTCTCTCTGAGGTGTGTGAAGGTGTTGCTTTACCTTCAAGAGTGATCATCTACAGAGAGACGTCATCATCATCATCTTCATCATCACATTCACAGCATCAATGTTCTCATAGAGCTGTTGAGAGACAACAGACTGAAAACAAAACCACTGCAGTAAAGAAACTTTAACAAAACCAATAAATAATCACAACACATATCTTCATGATTCAAAGCAATAAACAGAGACAGCAGTCCAGAAATAACAGAACTACCATCATCTCATTGGGTAAAATGATACATCTTTGGTTTCAGATGAAACTGTGATTACACACAAACACAAAGATCCTCTCTCTCTTCCTACACACACACACACACACACACACACACACCTGCTGAAGGTTCACAGAGACGGCTGTTGACGGTGTGTTGTGGGATGTAATGAAGTGAGCAGATGAAACAGCAGCGTCTCTGAGGATCATCATCATGGCCGACTGACACATTATATCACTTTAAATGATGTTCGCCTTGAGTGTCCTGCACCGTATCACAACCTGTGTTACACAACAACAACAACACACCTTTACAAACCACACGCACCATATTGATCAATAACATTTACCTTCAATAACTGATAAAACAATATCCCATCATATAAAAGCCTCTCTCATCTTGAATCAATGCAGAATACTCATGACATGAAACAAAATACAGTAAAAATGCTTTTGTGACTTCACCTGAAGAAGAGATGTGTTAACATGTCATAAATGTGTTTTATTAAATCTGAAATCAGCTGGACATTAATAACACGTCATTCATCAGACTGACAAGAGGACTTCACACGTATATACTGTTTCCATCACTAACTCCTATAACTCAAGATAAACAGACATCAAATCAACATAATAATGTGAAACGTGTTTGATCTCACAGCACATGAAGGTCCAGAGTGAACGAGACACTGAAGGCCGTCTGAAGAGCCGAAGTTTAACCCTGAGAACAACACACACAAACATTGAGCGTAAACAGACAAAACCTTACATCCACCACACAAACGCACACACACATCCCCCCACCCCACACACGCACCACACCACCACACACAACTTGAGCCCAATTCTCCACACATCCACCACTTACCCAAAAAGGTTAGGTTCACGTTAAACGCAACACACATCCACCATACACATGCTACGCACTACACCTCCCACACAACACGCCATGTCACCCCACTCAATCGTTGCACATTCCTGTAGACACTACACACTGCGTCACACAGGTGCATACCCAGCTTCCCCTCCTGCACCACAATCTCAACGCCACAAGACTGCACTTACAGATAACACCACACGCATGTCGCACCCTACACATTTTTACTACGCACACATTCCACCACCGTACACGGCTAAATGTTGTTCTGCGTGACTGCACTACCGTGCACACACACACGGCACACAGCACTCCCACCACAAAACACACAGCCACACTACACCCCAACACACGCCACACACATACACCACGCACATCACTACCACCACACACACACAACACACACAGCACAGCTGAATCACACACACCACCACATCACACCCGCTGTCGCCCGACACTACGCCATCAACATCAGCGCATTGACACATTGCCCACCACGCACACACACACCCACACTCACACACACATCCACGACACAAACCGCACCGCACAACACGCACGCCACACACACGCACACATCCACCAAAACACAACCCACACATCCACCACACACCACTGTAACCGCCACACATCCACCACACCATCCACGACACAACGCACGCACACACACCATCCACACGCACCCACCCTCACACCGCACACCCCACAACACACGCACACCACACATCCACTACACAAAACTCACGCACACACACATACACACTCCTCACCTCACAACACACTCACACACACGACGCACATTATTCCCACTCCACGACATCAAGACTGCACAGCACCATTACCACATCACACGCACACTGCAATGCAACTCACTCACACTTACTACGCACATGTCCGCACACATCCATGACACAACATCCACTCTTCACCTACCACTCAAACGCTTCACAACAAACACACAGCACATACCACCCTCCACTACAACACACTCATACAATTCACAAACTTTCCGCCCTATCCACGACCCACTCACACATCCACGACACCGCACTCTCCAACACAAACACAGTACCCAACTCAACACACATCCCCTCCACACCCTTACACACACACTCACACTCACACAAACACACGCACGCATACACACACACAAACACACGCACACATCCACGACACACACGTACACACAAGGCACTCACCGAGAGACACAAACATGCACTCACACTCACACACCACTCGCACCATCACACTCACACCCCTCTCACATCCACGACACATTTGCATACGCACGTGCACACATACCACCACCATGACACATACACACAAATACACACACAAATTCACAAACACACACACACAGAGAGTTCAGGAGAACCTTCAGCTCAAGGTCTTTAGCTCTTCCTCTGCTGTTCTTATCTTCCATACTTCCTTCAGACTTCTACACACTTCCTGTCCCTCACACACACACACACACACATGATGGTGCTGTTTGGCAGACGGTGGAGGTGATGAATGATTCATCCGGAAGGAAAGTGCTGACTCACAGCAGAAGTGAAATGGATTTGAGCAGAAGTGCTGCTGTAAGTATCTGGAGCCAGAAACATCTCACCCACTAAACAGCAACGTCAATCCAGTCTCCCTACATAGACAAATCAGGCACTACTGCAGGCTTACAGAAACAAATCGCAGCTTCCCATGTCTGTTGGAGTCAACATCCTACACAGTGAGTGTACATCTATGTCAATGTGCCCTTGCTAGTGAACTTGAGTTAATGTGGTGAATTGATATTCAGTGTTGGTGTGAGATTGATCCGGGGATTAGGCATGTGCTCGTCTGCTTCTGCTCCGGCGTCTCGTCTGCTTCTTCTTCACATTTAATGAGAAGAGAGATTCACAGGAATCTGCTTCTGTCGAGACGCTCCGAAGAGGAATGACATCTAATACCTGAGGGCAGCGTCTTATCTCCTGCCTGTCAGAAACAGACGCACGGATCATTCAGAGGCTTTGGGCCGCACGACACATCAGCCAATGAGAAACAGTCTGGCATATTTCCATCCTAACAATGCAAACGCTTTATCAAAGATCTGCTCCCCAGTGGAATCAAGCATCTCTCTCTCTCTCTCTCAGTCTGGGCGAGATAGTCCTGACATTGAAAGAAACAAGACTGACCGAGCAAACACACCCAAGACTTCAAGCGTTGGACACTGAACATGCTCAAACAAACACAAACACAAGCTGAAGATGACAACAAACATCTACATGATGTCACACAATGAACTGAAGAATGTTCTGTTGCTTGAGCTTTGAGAAGTCTGACACCGGTGAGGAGGTTTATTCTGTGTGTGTGTGTGTGGTGTGTGTGAACACCTGTCCTCTGTATCTCACCTGTCCAGAACTCTGTCAGGTAAACAACAGGTGTGGAGCGTTCACCTTGACTCCTGCACTCAGACTGTTTGTCACCCATCTGCTTCCTCTCTCTCTCTCAATTCAATTTCAATTTTCAATTTCAATTTCAATCATCAATTCATTCATTTCAGCATCAATTTAGCTTATTAGCATGACAATAGTGGCCAAAGCACATGATAAACAGGAAAAAAACATAAGGAAAACCTACTTTAACTTAAATAACCGAACAGTGGGGGGAAACATTTGAACATTACCCACAGTGTTAACATACAGATATTCTTACACATTATCAAGGAGACGATGGTGTGGTAAGAGTTGGGGATATACACCTGAACATATAAACAGCAATATCATACCAACTCATCTACTGTCTCTCAGCTGTGACTCCATCCACACATATCTGGCAGCAAGTGCTGCTGTCTGTCCATCCCCTAAATTATTTTCATCATATCTGTTCAGTTTCACCCAAAGCTGAGAAGTTTTTGATCACTTTATTACATTTATTCATGAATAGATCTCTAATAGTTGTATATTTGTGGCAGGTTAAGAGGAAGTGTGTTTCTGTTTCGATCTGTCCCCGTGTTACAGTGAACACACTCTTGCTCTCTGGGCAGCCAGTTTTTTCTGTGTCTGCCAGTCTCGATGGCCAAACTATGATCACTGGTCCTATATTTACACATCAGTTGTCTTTGTTTTGTGTTTTTAATCATTTGGAGGTATTCTTTGAATTCATAATTCGTATTTAGACTCCGGTAAAATTGTAATTTGCTCTGTGTTTTTGTTTCCTGTTCCCAATGTTCCAGATATGTAGTTTTAGTTCGTTTAATAATCTGATTTGTTGTGATGTTTGGGGCAGTAATGGTCTCAGACTGGTCAGTGTTAGTGAGTCTTTGATGAGTTGGCTCAGAGGACTCTTTCTGGGTGTAGTTCTTGTGTTTGAACAGCTATATGTTGTAGGGAATCTGTGGGACTTGATTTTAAGTGCTTCCAAAATTTAAGGGATCTTTTTTGTATGTTAATAATTAATGGGAATCGGCCCAATTCTGCCCTACATGCATTGTTGGGGGTTTTCCGTTGTAATTTTAAAATCATTTTGCAGAATCTGTTGTGTAGGGTTTCTGTGGGATGTTTTTCCCATCTAGTGTAGCTCTGATCACTGAGTGGACCCCAGACCTCACTTCCATACAGTGCTATGGGCAGTATTACACTGTCGAAGATTTTACACCAGATTTTAATGGGTAAATCAATATTTATGAATTTTTTCTTTATAGCATACATAGCTCGCCGAGCTTTATCTTTCAGCGCAGTTATTGCCATGTTAAAACGTCCTGAAGCGGTGATGATCAGGCCGAGGTAAGTGTAGTGCATTGTGTGTTCTAGTGGGGTGTTTCCTAGACTAAAGTGATATCTGTGTTCCTGACATCTGGGCTTTTTCTGGAAGACCATAATGTTGGTTTTTTAAAGTTTACTGCCAGGGCCCAGTTCTGACAGTAGTTCTCGAGCAGGTCCAGATGCTGCTGTAGTCCCTGTGGGGTGGGTGACAGCAGCACCAGATCATCTGCATACAGCAAGAGTTTGATGGTTTTGTCCTGGAGAGCGAGTCCAGGGCCGCTAGACTGTTCCAGTTGTTCTGCCAATCCATTAATATACATGTTAAAAAGTGTTGGACTCAAGCTACAACCCTGACGCACTCCTCTCTTCTGGGTAAAAAAGTCAGTGTGTTTTTGCCAATTCGTACTGCACATTTGTTGTTTGTATACATGGATTTGATGATATCATAAACTTTACCACCTACACCATTTTTTAAGAGTTTAAAATATAATCCCTCGTGCCAAATCGAATCAAAAGCTTTTCTAAAATCGACAAAGCATGTAAATATTTTCCCATTTTTGGTCTGTTTAACATGTTTATTAATGAGGGTGTGTAGGGTGTAGATGTGGTCAGTAGTTCTGTGATTTGGAAGAAAGCCAATCTGGCATGGGCTCAGGACATTGTGTTCACTTAAAAAATTTATAATTCTGTTATTTAAAATACACAAATAATTTCCCCAAAATACTACTAACACAAATGCCTCTAAAGTTATTCGGATCTAATTTATTTCCACTCTTGTGTATTGGTGTGATAAGTCCTTTGCTCCAGATGTCAGGAAATTGGCCTGAATGAAGGATGAGGTTGAATAATTTCAGCACAGCCGTCTGCAGCTCAAGTGTGCTGTGTTTCAGCATTTCACCCAGAATATTGTCTGGACCACAAGATTTTTTACATTTTAGGCTTTTAATTTTATTGCTCAATTCCTTGTGTGTAATTGGGAAGTCCAATGGGTTTTGATTATTTTTAATCGTGTTTTCATAAATTTGAAGATTTTTTTGATCTGATTATAATTGTCATTAAGTTCTTTTGGTGGAATTTCTTTATATAAGTTTCAAATGTTGTGTCCAGATGTCTCCGTCTTGGATTGGTAAATCTTGTGGTTTTGTTATGCTCATATTATTCCACATGTCCCAGAACTGATTCTGGTTTATTGACTCCTCTATTTCATCAAAACTATTGATCAGGAAGTGTTGCTTTTTCCTTCTTATTGTTTTTTTATATTCTTTTAGTTTCAAGCCATATTCACTTCTTAGATTTGTGTTGTTCGGCTCTTTATGTTTCAGGTTTGATAATTTTCTCAGTTGTTTTCGTAATGTTTTGCATTCTGGGTCAAACCACTTTTCATCTTTTAGTGTTTTCTTAGAATATTTTGTCCCTTTCTTTTTCAAGTTAGCTTTACATGCTGCTGTTTGAAAGATGTGATTGATTTCATTTGTAGCCGATTGGGTGTCATTTTAGTTATTTCAAATGTTTTATTAATAATGTATTGATGAGTTTTTTCAGTTCTTCAGAATGAAGGACTTGAATAAATGTGTCGGTGCTGTCTGGAGCCCATCTGTATGTCTGCTGGATGTGATGCATTTTACATGTCTGCGGTGTGTTCAGTGTGTGATTAGTCTGTGTTTGGATATATATGTTAGTTTGGTTATGGTCAGAAAGAGGAGTTTGTTGTTTGACAGTAAATGCGCTGAAGGAGGAGGGGTCCATGTCAGAGATGGCGTAGTCGACTACACTAGCTCCATGACCTGAACAACACGTGAACCTCCCTAATGAGTCTCCTCTGATCCTGCCGTTCAGGATGTACAGACCTGAGCCTCGACACAGCTCTAATAATTCTCTACCGTGTTTGTTTACGGTTTGGTCGAGGTTGTTTCTTGGTGGAGGATTTTTTGTGAGATTCAAGGGTTTTGGCCAAAGACATGCTTATTGCCATTTGGATCAATGTAATCAGGTTCAGATCCAGTTCTTGCATTAAAATCTCCACACATCAGCACATGTCCCTGGGCCTGGAAACGGCTGATTTCTGTGTGGATGTTGTGCAGATTCTTCATCATGGTACGGGGATTCGACTGGAGGTATATAGATGGCACAGAGATACGTGTCAGTGGCTGAAATGCCTATTTGATTGGTTAGTTTTAACCAGCAGTGATATTTTCCAACTGTCATAACAGAGATGTGTTTACTCAGATTCTCTTTGTACCACACTAATATTCCTCCTGAATCTCGTCCGCGATGGACTGTACTTAATTTGACTGAGGGCACGATTATCTCATAGTAGCCTGAGGGACAGTAGGTCAGTATATTATCTCGACACCATGTTTCAGTGAGAACAATAATGTCAGCATTAGTAATATTTTTGAGAAATTCTGGGTCTGTGCTTTTAGAACCAAATGTCGAAGAATGAAGACCCTGAATATTCCAACAACTTATAAGAAATGAGTGCATTAGGATTCCAAAAGACAAACCTATTTGGTAAGACAGAGAGAAAATAACATGTGAAAATTGTCAATTATTTACATTCAATTATTTACACTTTTTAACTTATTATTCTTATTATTATTATTATTATTATTATTTTTTTTTTTTTGGTATAATAGCAGTGTTCTGTGTTTTAGTTCTTATCTCTTTAAGAGCTGGCTGCACAGTGTATGAAGCATCTCTTTGATCTGGCTCAGTTCATTGGCTGGTGTAGAGGTGGTGGGTGGAGCCGGGGGTCGGGCTAAGGCTTCAGCATAGCTCTGTGGTCTTGGTTGTGAGGGTCTCTCTTGTTGTGGGGGGGGTTTCTTTCTTTCAGGGGCTTGATTAAAGGCAGGTAGGTGTGAGTTTTGAGACAGCAGGTGAACAGGTGTGTAGGGAGCCATAGGTGGGTGTGGTCGGGAGGGTGGACGATGTGAAGATCTTGTCCAGCTGATGTCTTTTCTCACCGAGGTCGGAGGGCTGTGTCTGGGGGATGTAGGGGGTGGATGGGCCTGTAGTGTTCAGGGGTCGGTAGCAGGTGCTTCTGTGGGTCGTCGAGTACGGCCCAAAGCTGCATCCTTTAAGTTCTTTGCAAAAACAAACTCCATCTTTGTGTAGGTGAAGTCCATCATACAGGTGTTGGAGGCTGATGTGTTGGTGGTGGGCCAGGTGCACGTTAGGGAACGCAGACATGCACGGGAAATTTTCAGCATTGAGGCTGTAGATGATGTGTGCGGTGGGGTGTCTCGGCGTGGGAGAACGTGGAGATAACAATGCGGGGATTCTGGGGAACTTTTGGCTGGTGATTTCTGCTATTTTTCTCATAGCATCAACAGTGTTGTTACGCAGAGAGTGAAGGTCATTTGTTCCGGTGTGTATGATGATACATGAAGGCTGTCCTGAGAAGTCTTTGATGATTTGCTGAGCATGTCTTGTTGTGCTGCATCGCTTGACTGTGATGTTTTGACGTGGGAAAAGTTTCTGTGGGTCTAAGAACTTTCCATTAGAGTCCACCAGGAGAAGCACATCCGGCTCAGGTTCAGGGGGCTGTGTTTCTGCTGCAGGCATCTCTGTGGTTGTGGTAGACGTGCTGTCGGTGTGTGTGTCAGTAGTAGGAGCTGTACAGTCATGAGGATTGTTCTCTTTCTGAGTTTTCTGTAACTGCTCTTTTATTCTTGCAGCTTTCTGGAGAAATTTCTTTGCAATCTTCCTCTAGTTCGCACATCTGTGAGCGGAGAGCTTGGTTTTCTTCTTTAAGTTCTCTTAGAGCTTTTGTAAGTTCCGTGATGGATGAGCTGGAGTCTTTTTTTAACTGTTGGAGTTGATGTTTAATGTCTTGTATGTAAGTGTTTGTGTTGTTTATGTCTGAGAGTTTGTTTTGGGTGTGTTCTTTGGAATTCGGTGAAATCCCAGCTCAGTAAGGAATAAAGTGTCACTCAGC
>VCII01000341.1:0-37730 GCA_006030095.1 Triplophysa siluroides
AACACAGGGGAGGGAGAAGGTGGGAAGCAGCGACCATGGAGCGCGAAAGAGGACAAAAGAAAGACACAAAAGTGCACTAGCTGAATACTCACCCACTGTAAGATGTTCTCCATCACTGCTGGATCATTGACATTCAGACCAGATTTGATCTCCAATCTCACGATCTGCTTATTTGACTCTGTTGTAAAAATATAAATTACGATACATTTTACTAAATGTTGGATGTCATACTGATAATGCTTCCAAGCGGTCACCTTGACTGCAAATCAGACTGATGTTAAACATTTGACGTCCGCTTGACATCCACACACTGATGTCCTTTTGACCATTAAAACATAACAAAATGTTTCCGCTGAAGAAACAACAGTGCATAAAGCTAAGTCAAAAAATTAAAGTTTACCCAGAGAGCAGAAAAAAAAACATTGAATGAATGTTTTTCCATCTACACGACATCCTTGGGACCCATCTTACGGGCACATGGCTTCTCGTATCACTGTTATGATGACAACACCCAGATCTACATCTCGTTTCACCCAGACGATACCACTGTAGCAGCTCGCATTACAGCCTGCCTCGAGGACGTCTCAGCTTGGATGAAAGGGCATCACCTCCAGCTGAACACTGCCAAGACAGAACTACTCATGTTTCCGGCACACCCTACGGTCCAACACGATCTCAACATCCATCTTGGCAATATCACAGTCACCCATTCCAAAACAGCCTGGAACCTCAGAGTCATATTTGATGAACAGCTGTCCTTCAATGATCACATTGCAAAGACAACACGGTCATGCCGATATGCCTTATTCAACATTAGAAAGGTCAGACCCTATCTCACTGAGCATGCGGCACAACTCTTTGTCCAGGCCCTGGTGATCTCAAGGTTGGACTACTTGTCAAGCTCAATGCCTGTTTGTTTATTTAACTCGGCTGGGCAGCCATTAGCTAATTGCTGCTCCTCGCACCCATTCAGCCCGCACCTGTTCCTCGTTACCCTTTTCCTATTTAAACCCTGTCTTTTCGTTTGGTCTGTGTGGGTATGTCTTGTGTACAGTGCGAATGGTGACTGTATAACTTGCCGTTGGACTAATTGTGTTTTAAATAACTTGTATCCCTAAGGAGAATTGTACATCTTTCTGTCCAGGGCCATCAGGTGAGGAAATAATTTATGCTCTTCCGGACAGTGAGACTTCTTAGAGAGCTTCCGGTCGGATGTCCTTCGGCGTTGCTCTCTGTCCACTGTCCCAGCGGACACAGGCACTCGGAGTGCTCTGCTTTTTCTGTTGTCCTTTTGTTTTGTTCTTATAATAAATAACTTTTTGCTCTATCCTGCATCTGAGTCCTTCTGTCCCGTGACAGAACATACCCACCAAACATGGACTCAGCAGGGGACCTAGAGATCCGCCGGGCCATTGCTCAACAGGGTGTACTGTTGGGACGCCAACAGGACGAGATCGCGGAGACCCGCCAGGGAATAACCAACCTAGCGCAGCAGCTTGCCGGCATCGCCCAACGCCTCGACCTGATCCAGGCCACTCCACCGGCGGTTCCGAGCGCTACTCCAGCCGTTGCAGAGGCGTCTGTGGCACGCCGTGCAGAACCTCGTCTCAATCCTCCGACTCCGTATGCTGGTGAGCCCACCGTCTGCTGTTCCTTTTTGTCACAATGCTCCATGACTTTCTCATTGCAGCCCTCCTGCTTCTCCACCGAACAGTCCAAGGTTGCCTTTGTGATCATGCACCTGGCTGGCATCGCCAGGGAGTGGGGAACAGCGGTGTGGGACAGTAAGAAGGAGTGCTGTAACTCCTACGACAGTTTCTCTCAGGAGCTGCGCAAGGTTTTCGACCGGTCGGCGTTGGGCAACGAGGCGGCTCGAGCACTGTCGCTTCTTCGGCAGGGTCCAAGGTCGGTGTCGGAGTATGCCATCGAGTTCCGCACACTCGCCTCCTCTTGTGGCTGGAATGAGAAGGCACAGTGGGACCATTTCCTCCATGGGTTGGTGGAGCACATTAAGGATGAGATTTACTCGCTAGAACTCCCCGTTACACTCGATGGCTTGGTGGATCTTGCTACGCGGGTTGACTTCCGCATGGGGCTCCGGTCTCAACACCGCCAAGGGACTGAGGCGAGGGAGAACTACGGGGCGCCTCCCACAACCAGGATCGTAACGCCTCCTCGATTCGTCTTCGCTGAGGAGGAACCGATGCAGATTGGCCGCGCCCATCTCTCAGCCCAGGAGCGGCGTCATCGCATGACCACGGCTTGTGCCTCTACTGTGGAGAGGCTGGGCATGTCGTTACTGCCTGCCAACTACGGAAGCAACTTCCCGCCGTACCGATGCCGCGCAGGGTAAGCGTGACCGCTGCTCCTTGTTCCCCTAGTGGTCGGACAACTCTTACGGCCGTCCTCCGGTCGGGGGGGGTGAGTCACTCAGTCAAGGCTCTCATTGACTCTGGGGCGGAGGGGACTTCATGGACATCGAACTGGCTCGATGCTGGAATATTCCCATCGTGCCTCTAACTGAAGCCATCGCTGCCAGAACACTCTGTGGTACCCCCCTAACAGAGATCACTTCCATTACCGGACTTGTGTTGCTAACCACCTCTGGGAATCACACTGAGGAGATCCAGTTCCTCCTTATTCACTCTCCCTCCGCTCCCATTGTGTTGGGCCATACCTGGCTTACTAAACACAACCCCCTCATTGACTGGATTAACCATGTTGTTGTAGAATGGAGTTCTTTTTGTTTGTCTCAGTGTTTATCGTCTGCCTTGTCCCCTCTAATTTCTGTTCCTGTGTTACAGGAGGAGCCGGTTAACCTGACTGGGGTGCCGGCAGTTTATCATGACCTGAGAGCAGTATTCAGTAGGTCCCGAGCGTCATCTCTCCCTCCGCACCGCCCGTACGACTGTGCGATTGATTTGTTACCTGGTACTTCTCCACCTAAGGGGCGCCTTTATTCGCTCTCTGGCCCCGAGAGGGAGGCCATGGAGAGATATATAAGTGACTCTCTCTTAGCCGGACACATTCGTCCCTCTTCCTCACCTGCTGGGGCGGGGTTTTTCTTTGTGGAGAAGAAGGATGGGTCCCTCCGCCCCTGTATAGATTATCGGGGGCTGAATGACATCACGGTTAAGAATAGCCACCCCTTGCCTCTGATGTCTTCAGCTTTTGAGCTCTTGCAGGGGGCTACCATCTTTACGAAGTTAGACCTGCGCAATGCTTATAACCTAGTTAGAATTAGAGAGGGGGATGAATGGAAGACCGCTTTTAACACCCCTACAGGCCATTTAGAATATAGGGTTATGCCTGTCGAACGCTCCCGCGGTTTTCCAGGCACTCGTCAATGACGTGCTCAGGGACATGGTCAACCGTTTTGTTTTCGTCTATCTCGACGACATTTTAGTCTTTTCTCAGAACGAACGGGATCATGTCCAGCACGTTCGGCGGGTGCTACGCCGGCTGCTAGAGAATCGCTTATTTGCTAAGGTGGAGAAGTGCGAGTTCCATGCACAGTCGGTTCCGTTCCTGGGGTTTATCTTGTCGCCAGAGGGTATTCGAATGGACCCCACCAAGGTAGAAGCTGTTGCAGATTGGCCCACCCCAGAGAATCGTAGAGCTGTCCAGCGGTTCCTGGGGTTTGCCAATTTCTACAGGCGGTTCATTCGAGGCTTTAGCCAGATCGCCCTGCCTCTGACAAATCTCACCTCCACTCTTAGACAATTTTCGTGGTCAGAACAGGCTCAGAAGGCTTTTGTTAGGTTAAAGAGCCTCTTTGTCTCTGCTCCCATCCTCCGCAACCCCGACCCATCCCGTCAGTTTATTGTGGAGGTGGATGCCTCAGAGACAGGAGTGGGGGCGATCTTGTCCCAACGATCCCCCACTGACGACAAGGTGCACCCCTGCACGTTCTTCTCCCGCCGCATTACCCCCTCGGAGCGGAACTACGATATCGGAAATAAGGAGTTGTTGGCTGTCAAGTTGGCGCTGGAGGAGTGGCGCCACTGGCTAGAGGGCTTGTTGTTTGTTCCGCGGTCGGTTCGAACCAGTGTCCTCCAGTGGGGGCACTCCTCCGGTCTTGCTTGTCACCCCGGAGCGGCTCGCACTCTTTCGCTAGTCAAGCAGCGGTTTTGGTGGCGGTCCGTGGCGCGGGATGTTAGCGAGTTTGTTTTGGTCTGCGCGGTGAGCAAGAGCTCCAATCGCCCCCCGGCAGGACTTCTCCGGCCGCTGCCCACCCCTTCAAGACCCTGGTCTCACATCGCCATTGACTTTGTCACGGGGCTTCCTCCGTCCCGTGGCAACACTGTGGTTCTCACGGTGGTGGACAGGTTCTCGAAGGCGGTTCATTTTATTCCCCTCCCTAAATTACCATCAGCGAGGGAGACAGCGGCCATTGTATTAGATCACGTCTTCCGTATTCACGGCCTCCCGGCGGACGTGGTTTCTGACAGAGGTCCTCAATTTACATCCAAGTTTTGGACCGAGTTCTGTCGGCTTCTGGGGGCGACGGCAAGCCTATCCTCTGGGTACCACCCGCAGACTAACGGCCAGTCTGAGCGGGCTAATCAGGACCTTGGGAGGGTCCTGCGTTGCGTGGCCTCAGCGGAACCGCTGTCTTGGAGTTCCAAACTTGCTATGGTCGAGTACGCTCACAACTCTCTCCCGGTGTCGTCTACGGGATTATCGCCCTTCCAGTGCTGTTTAGGTTACCAACCCCCGTTATTCCCCTCACAGGAAGCCGATGCCACCGTCCCTTCTGCTCATGCTTTCATAGGTAGATGCCTCCGCACGTGGAGGATCGCTAGACGAGCCCTCGTCCGTACAAGCGAACGTAACAAGGCGTCGGCTGACCGCCACCGCTCTAAACCCCCACCTTACGTGCGCGGTCAGAAGGTTTGGTTTTCCACCTCCGACCTACCTCTAAAACTGCCCGCACGTAAACTGGGACCCAAATTTATCGGCCCCTACCCCATCGCCAGGATTCTCAACCCTGTGACGGTTCGGCTCAAACTGCCCCCCACGTTCAAAAGGGTTCACCCGGTGTTCCACATATCCAAGATTAAACCTGTCGTTCACTCCCCTCTCCAACCCCTAACATCCGCCCCTCCGCCCCCTCGACTCATCGAGGGGTCGCCCGCCTACACTGTACGACGGCTCCTCGATGTGAGGCGACGGGGTAGAGGCCATCAATATTTAGTAGACTGGGAGGGCTACGGTCCGGAGGAGAGATGCTGGGTTCCGGCTCGCGACATACTGGACCGCGCTCTCATTGACCAGTTCCTCCGCTCTCGTGAGTAGCTCTCGTTGATGCCAGGAGGCATCTTGGGGGGGGGGGATTCTGTCAAGCTCAATGCCTGTTTGTTTATTTAACTCGGCTGGGCAGCCATTAGCTAATTGCTGCTCCTCGCACCCATTCAGCCCGCACCTGTTCCTCGTTACCCTTTTCCTATTTAAACCCTGTCTTTTTGTTTGGTCTGTGTGGGTATGTCTTGTGTACAGTGCGAATGGTGACTGTATAACTTGCCGCTGGACTAATTGTGTTTTAAATAACTTGTATCCCTAAGGAGAATTGTACATCTTTCTGTCCAGGGCCATCAGGCGAGGAAATAATTTATGCTCTTCCGGACAGTGAGACTTCTTAGAGAGCTTCCGGTCGGATGTCCTTCGGCGTTGCTCTCTGTCCACTGTCCCAGCGGACACAGGCACTCGGAGTGCTCTGCTTTTTCTGTTGTCCTTTTGTTTTGTTCTTATAATAAATAACTTTTTGCTCTATCCTGCATCTGAGTCCTTCTGTCCCGTGACACTACTGCAATTCTCTCCTTGCTGGTCTTCCTGCAAAGGCTATCAAACTGCTCCAGCTGGTTCAGAATGCAGATTTTAAGTAACAAAGCTCTATGTAAGGCAATAAATTACAGAAATAAAAATATGTGAGAACTACCTGAATGTGAATATCAACACAAACTAATATAAGTTTGTGTTCAGTTCGGTTTTCACTTTTATTTATAGTTGAACCTTATTATTGATTAAATAAAACGATTGCTCATAAACAAGAAATAATTTGTGTGCTGTCTCTGATCATTTGTTAAGCTTTAGTTTACAGGTCTTTAAAAATTGACTCTACAGAATAAAATCAAGCAGAATAAATAAAACAAAATAATTCACACATCAGGAAATTTACATTATAAGATTTCTAAATAAAACGATTACTCATAAACAAGAAATAATTTGTATGCTTTCTCAGATCATTTGTACAGAATGCAGCAGCACGCCTCATCTTCCAACAGCTCAACAGGACTCATGTGACACCCCTTTTCATCTCTCTCCACTGGCTACCGGTTGAAGCCCGTATCAGATTCAAGTCATTAACGCATGGCTACAGGACTATCACTGGATCTGCACTGGTTTACTTTCACACCCTCCTGCACTCCTACACCCCATCAAGATCCCCGCATTTAACAAACCAAATTTTATATGACAATAAAACTCGAGGTAATACATTCTGTAGCTTTTTCAAATTCAAGTCCTGGTGATATGAATCTGACGGCTGACTCTATACCCGCTGAGTTGGAACTTACTCTGTTTGCAGATGAATGGAAGGGCTGTTGAGCAGTGTTGATCATCTATCAGAGCATCAGGACCTAAAGCACCACAAGGTCGGTTCTGCCCAGTTATGTCACGTGTACTAGACAGCCAGTTAATGGAGGACATGGGGACGTTTGTTCCATCAGACCACTTCCATGAGTCTCTGAACAGACCAATCCATGCTCTCGAAAATCCTTGCATCATCGTCACCAGCAGGTCATTATCAGCTTGAGTGCGAACGATGGCCAGATCTGTGTAGTGCTGTCTGCAGTGACTCTGAGCATCAAGCCAAGACATCGACACATCAGATATAAAAACAAATCTGCCTGCTCCGGTTTTCATATCTAGAATGACATAAAAAAATAAGAAAAATTCAATTGAACTGTTTTTTTGCACTTTTAAACAAGCTGAAAATGTGATTTGGTTTAATAGTTTGTGGATATATGCTTCCCAGTCCTGGTCTCTACCAATGAACACACTAACAAGGTGATGAGTTGAAACAGGTGTTTTATATACACAGAAATAAATGTTGAGTAGAATTTACTTGACAAAAGCTAGAAACAATTTTCACTACGAAAATGAGAATTAATTTTAAAGAAGCTGTCATGTAGAAGTGCAACACGATTATCTGTAGCCTTCAGTAGAAATTCTCAGGTATACGTTGCTTTGATATTTCAAGTCATTTTTTTACTCGCTCTTCATTTGTTGAGGTTTTACATGACAGCTCATTCAAAATGAACTCTCATTTTCCGAGTAAAAATTGTTTCTAGCTTTTTTCAAGTAAATCCTGCTCACATTTATTTTCAGTGTATGTAAATCACCTGATTCAACTCATTAGCTTGTTAGTGTGTTCATTAAGGAGACAAATCCAGCATACGAAGGGAGGCTAATGAGTTAAATCCGGTGTTTTATATAGAGAGACCTAAAACATTGTGTCAGGGGACCATGATTGGGAAACACTGTTGTGGATATATTCTCATATACGTTATTAATTTGGCATATTAGATTTGATTTGTGTGTAGTATTAAATGGCACTTGCAGTACCTGGTTGACCCTGTTTGTGACACTGAGCAGTTATCAAAGAATAACCTCAGAATATCGCAACTAGTCAATCAAGTGCCATGTAATTAAATTTACATTTTATGCATTTGGCAGACGCTTTTATCCAAAGCGATTTACAAATTGTACTTAACACTTGTTTCTAAGTATGTGCAATCCTTGGGATCGTACCCATGACTTTGGCATTGCTAATGCCATGCTCTAACCACTGAGCTACAGGAAAGTAAAAATGTATGCATGATGAATATGAATCTAAATGTATCATCCACATTGTCAACAATTTGGTGTTATTTTTTACCATTGAAGCAAAGCACAGGAAACTGGATAGTGCAAGGGATATCAGACCATCCTAAAGAATCAAAACAAACACATTCCTGTTGTCCGTTTCTGTTGTCTGGTTGGTCTAATATCCAACCCAAGAATTTCAAAGGCTCATCTTGATAAGACCAGCGCCAGCTATTGATGTCATTGTAGAGTCCAATCCAGGTTACTGAAGTCAATGCAGGTCCAACTGCTCTTAGTACATTTGTCCAGCCCTCGTTGTTTTGAACAGTAGCCAGGTCATTGTGATTCTGTCTGCAGTAAACTTGAGCCTCATCCCAGGTCTTCTGCTCCTGGATCAGAACATATCCACATGAGATGCTCATGAATAGACCTGTTGAGAAGAAAGTGTTGAGTTAAACAGTGTACAGAAATACTTGTTACCCCTTATTAAACCTGTATAATTCAACAAGTCTGTCAAATTGTAAACGTGTTTTCTTGTTACTGAAATGTCTTAAAAACAACTGGTTTCTATGTCTGGTTGCTCATTATTGGTAGTGAACATGCTTTCAACAACCAAGCAGGACCCCCTAACATCATTAATCTTGCTGGGACTGTATACAACAGAAGTCCTCAACAAAGTTGCAGGTAGTTCTGATATCAAGAGAGCAGGGCTGGGTTTCCCAAAACCTTCTTAACGCTTTGTCTTTTATTTCTTTTGTTCTTAAGCTATACCTTAAGAGTGGTAGCGATATTTCCTTAAAAACGACGTAGTGATCCAAAGATCTTTGTAAAACCATCCCAGATGAAAACCATTGAATCCATGTTAAAAACGATTGGACTTCCGGTTCCTGTTTGTCTTGCTGCCTGCGGCTTGTTTGTAATCTTGCAGTTGCACTTCGTTTTAATAGCGGTGTATTTTATATTTGTTTATCACTGTCATTGCTAACTTATCTGATCCCTCGATAAACCCGTCCTTGTTATTAACTTGAAAATCCAAACAAAAATTGATAGTTAACTCAACGCAGCTAGCATAGCATTAACGTGCTACCTTGCTAGCCTGCAAGCATGCATGCATCGGCACTTTATGGGCCCTCAGCAGACTGTCAGCGCAGGACCCCGAGAATTTGCTCGCTGGCCAAATGTTGCCCCTCCTCAGCTCATCCCCCAATGTTGATTTGTTGAAATGTTGATCACTTTTGAAACCGCTATTAATGTAGAAGTACGGAGCCCGGCTAGTCACCATCAGAGAAAAAAAAACAAGACCCGCAAATCCGTGGCCACAGATTTGTAATTCGTTTCCTCGGTTTAAAAATTGAGTATTAAAATAAACCATCAAATCATATGCACACATTCCTATCGCATTGCTATGGAGCTTTAAATAATGGTATATTTGTGTTTATAAAACGGTCAGTGCTGGTCCTTGATTCTGATTGACTGAGCAGTTCTAAGCCGTTATATAATATATATATACCCCGATATATAATGGCTGACCGCACCAAATAGCCTAAAGATAATTTTATTTACTTTTTTTGATGAAACCTTGCCAAGCATATGGAATAACCGTTTTATAAAAGCAATAAGCCCCGCAAAACAGTGGGTTACAGTGCATTTTAAAACAGCTACAGGGTTGTGCATCTAAATGCATTATATCTGACACTAACATGAACACTGTACAGTCTTGTGGCTATAAGTCATTCTCAATAAATACTATTGAGCTTTAAATAATGGTATAATTGTGCATGAGCCCATATAGTAGTTCATGTAAACATATTTACATTTGATTTGACGGTTTATTTTAATATATATCAGTAAAAGCTGTGCATTATATCTGACACACGCACATGAACACTGAACACTGTACACTGTTAGTCTTGTGGCTATAAATCATTCCCTGTAAATGCTATTAAAGTTTGAAACATGTATTTTAATGTGTATGTCAATTTAGAGACGGTCCCTCAATTCACGAATATCGAATGTTACATGTCAAACCAACTTTATGCCAGTGAAACGCGGCAATGAATGCATGCTTTATATGCGCCACGCGCGTGTGTGTAGAGGAAAACACATTGAAACAATTTATAATATAATCTAAAATAAAACAGTACACAATGTTCGTTCATCTTCCTGCAGGAGCTTGATCTGTTATGACAGATGCTTCAATTCCGCGAACGGATTGCGAAAGCGTGGGCACAGATTATGAATTTGAGGTTACAGATTTAAAATACTGAGAGTATGGATTGGAAACTTGTGGGTACAGGTTATTAATCCGAGAGCACGTTTTTTTAAAGTGTGGGAACGAATTACAAATATGTGGCCACGGATTTGCGGGTCGTGTTTTTTTTCTCCGACGGGTGACTAGCCGGGCTCCATATAGAAGAAATGTGACATCTCAACAATCCACCATTACTGTGATCAGTGTTTGCTTCAGTTGAGCTCTTGACTCTTCACTGTGTTTAAAAACTAATTCAAACTCATCAAACTAATTCAGATAAACAGATAAACTGCAATGCATGCTGGGAGTGAAGAGTGAGTTTTGTATTATGATGTTACCCAGCATGCATTGCAGCATGAAGCTTTATTGTATTCATTGTCAACATTGTTGAGATTCATACACAGATTATTCATGTCTAATTTATTCAGAATATGTAACATTTTGTGAAAATTATTTAAGGAATCTTTTAGTTTGTGTTCATAAAAAGTGGTAGATTTTGTCCAAATAATAATTGTTTCAATGCAGTGTTGGATTACTTGACTCAGATGTTGTTATTTTTGGATAAGAGATTAAAAGATCTCTTAATGGAGACCCCACAGGAGTCTCTTGAGGAGAATCAAGTAAATGATGCCGTTATGATCACACTGTCACAAGATTTTATGATTCCTAAGAAATTTCTCCCAGGAAATAATCTCACATCTTTACAGACACAGAAGCAAGTGATTTGCATTTTGAGTCCATGCAAATGCATCTCATTACAGACGTTAGGAAAAACACTTACGTGATACATTATTTGCATAGATTAGAGAATGTTTGAATTCCATTGACTTGATGGTATTAAAGAAATTAAAAGATTAAATAGTCTTCAGTGTATATGAGTTTAACTAGGAAACATTACAGGACTTGAACATCACAGTTTCCATTAGTGGCTTCTGCATATCATTTGTTTTTAAAACACGAGGCTGTTTTCCATACATTAAAGGTCTTTGTGATCACCGGCTGTCACGCTCAATTGAGTTCTGCTTGAGTCATTTAACATGCATATTAGGCACATTTGTCTGTTTGAACCCTGGTCTTCTCCAAACACTGTTTGAGTAAAATAACTTCAGTTTAAAAAAAAAAAAAGTTTACTTATCAGACAAGTTCATGAAGTGACTAAAACAAATGATATGCAGAGGCCGCTAATGGAAACTGTGATGTTCAAGTCCTGTGATGTTTCCTAGTTAAACTCATACACTGAAGATTATTTAACCTTTTAATTTCTTTGAAATTCAGACATTCGTTGAACTATGCAAATTATGTTTTATGTATGTCTGTAATGAGATGCATTTCCATTGACTATAGATGTGAGATTATTTCCTGCGAGAGTGTTTAGGGATTATAAAATCTTGTGACAGTGTGATGATAAGAGCATCATTGGCTTGATTCTCCTGTTGGGCCTCCAGTGAGAGATCTTTCAGATTCTTATCTAGAAATGACAACAACAGAGTAAAATAATCTACATTTAAACAATGAAAATTTTGGACAAAATCTATCACTGTTCATTCGCCCCTTTGAGGTTGTGTAACCTGTTTCAATGACAAAGTAAAAGAGACTTCAGTCAGGTCTGTGTGTAAAGCTTAAATCCTAACTTTGACATCGTTTTTTTGTGATCTAATAGGATAAAGTAATTTAATTTTCTTTATTTCAAGGCCAACAACCCCATAAATATGTGTTAGACGTTCCACAAAAATAAATGGAATTCACAAATAAATACAATGAGATTTGCAAATAAAACTTATTTACAAAATTATTTAAATGCCATTTATTTGTGGATCGCTTTCTGCACATTTGTGGATCGCTTTCTGCACATTTGTGGATCGCTTTGTGCATTTGTGGATCGCTTTCTGTGCATTTGTGGATCGCTTTGTGGCATTTGTGATTTGAAACATTTCTAACGTCAAACCGTGCGCACAATCCACAAATACGTGGACCCCGGCCCAAGCTACGCAAGCCAATCGGTTAACTTCCGCTTTTGTCGTCCAATAGGCCACGTTCTAACTTCAGCCAATCACCTGTTGCTCTGCACTAAGATTCAGGGAGCTAACATGGCGATCTAAAATTTGTGTTATACTAAGAAATGATAATGGCCTCTTCTTTATACTATGTAATGATTGCTTGTGTTTATATATGTACATTGTCCGTATTGTTACATATGCTGTATTTAAACGTTTATGACTTGATAACAGCGTGCACGGACTAGACTGGAAAATCCCGGTGACTAGGCAGTCGGGACTGATTTGGTCTGCCATAAATTCCGATTTTGGCATTCGATCAAATATAATCTGTTACTGCATGGGTAAGCAGCTATTTCGATCCTCACACTCGGCGTGTGCCTCCTTTCAAGGTGCGCAGAGTTTGTAATGCGCACTGCAGCTGTCGGTGTACTACCAGTATACGATGGCAGAATTAACGTGGGGCAAATCATCAGTATTGTGAATTTCTATGTCATTCATAATTCAAAATTAAACGTAATTTCATCAGTCATCTCGGTTTATCCCATTCCTGAATGATCTCTGCTGCTACGGCTGAACTGTTCGGTTTACTCTCTGCCATGACAAAGGATGTCGATTCTTTTACTATGATCTTGTGCACACAATATTTTCTCAAATTCAACCCCAAAAGTAAATGATGTAGGCCTATAAAATGTGTGTTTTCGAACCTTACCATAGTAAATATTGGTATAAACTACAACTGCAGATAATCATCTTACTGTAGTTAATAGTAATGGATGTGGCAGTTGTAGTGACTGAGACCGATCAGACACGCAATAACTAGTTATATTTCTTAAGTATAACGAAAGCATCCCTCACCCAACCGCAGCTCGCCAGGGGGTCAACCCCCAGTCTGCCACTAACACCTAGGCAGGACCAGATCTCTGGTGACCATAGCAACCCACACCAAATGTGTGTATTTTATGACCGAATGGAATGTAGGGAGCTGAACTCTCTTTACTCACTTTGGGGAAAGACATAGGACACAATCCTAAAATACATCAATAAAGAAATGTACGTACACTCATTTATAACCTTTCCATGTATTGATGTTCTTGTTGTTATGTCTGTTTTTAAACATTAATCCAAAGTATCCATGAATGAGTGTATAACTACTGGAATTATTAGATTTGTAGTAACTCATTTAACCAAGATGATATGTTGATCATGTTTGGTGTCTATGAGCTACATTTGTGACGTCCTTAATTTTGATGTTTGTTGTGTTTTGGTAACTCTTTTCATATTAGTTTTATCAAACTCTTAGAAGTTTTCTTAGTGAACATCCAATCAGCTTTCACATGCAAAACACCATCTGAAAGACAAAGACCATTAACTTTCCCTCCAAAGTTGCCATCTCCTGATTGGATCAGTCATGTCTGTAGGATGTGACATCCTTACAGTTTAAAAGACACCACGAGAAGGCTCTCTTGCTCTCTTCTCTTTCTTTCTCTCTCTTCAGCGCTCTTCAGGTTTTCGGGTGTTTCTAGTTTGTTCGTAGTTCGTTTGCTCCGGGTTCTTCGGTTCACCGGGGTTGTCACCCTGCATCTCTAAAGGATGGACTAGAAGAAGACTTCACCCGTACCCATAAGTTTGTGCCAGGCTGCGGCCTCGTCTTTCCAGATACAGATCCACTGCACAAAACTAGTTCCCTCTGACCACATCAGCCAAGATCAACTTGAGCCTCAACAAACTGCATCAGGACACTTTCTTTCTTTTGATGGGCAAGACGTGCAAGTATCAAACTTAGTCTTATTAATAGATGCATAGAGCATCATTAATCCTTTTAACAAAGGTGCTTTACAAGAAGAAACTGATGTTTTGTTCAGGCTATTGATCTTCTGAATATCATATACTGCCATAAATCCATGCTCTGTTCTTCTCTCTGCTTCAACTTCAACCTTCTTCCAACGCTTAACTGTATGTGTGTGTATGTTAGATTAGTAGGTAATAAAGTCCTGTTTTATTTCACACGTGACGTTGTTTGTAGTTCATGCTCATAATCCGGAGTCCCTAAACATGCCGATTCTTGCTGCCTGCTCGTATTGCTAAGTGATTTCCCCACATCATGAACTTTGATCCAGATAATTATAATTGATCATAATCAATTGAATTCATCCCAATTTGGGCTGATATTTATTTCCCTTACAAAGGGTGGTGGAGAATATATTGCTTATAATTGTGATCAAAGCTCATGATACCTTTTACAAATTTGGTGAAGAATAGTGTTTAAATAATACTGTTAATCATTAAATACACTACACAGTGATTTCAGTAGCGTGTTATACAATAAAAGTCTCCATTTTACCTGGTGCTAAATAAATAATTATTGTTGGGTTATAATTATGTATATAGGTCCTATTACTGCCTTTTAAATGACATATAGGACAGCTTTAAAATACTGTTTATTTCCATTATTTCATGGCAAATAAAAAACAACGGGGCCATTAAGAACGCAAGGGAGGCAACACAACTTTTTTCTTCGATGAAAAAAGTATGAAGCAAAATATGACATTGCCAAATAAAAAATAATTGAAGCTAATTGTACAAATGAATGAGTTCTCCATACAAATGCACACAAGGCACTAGATATTGGGCATTTCAGTAAAGCCCTTTTCATACAGAGATCCCGGAAAATATGCGGAAGGTATCCCGGGATGACGGGGTCGGTTGATTTTGGTTTACAATGCCAGTGATCTATCCGAGCGTTCACTCACATCCTGAAAACACGTGACGTGTAATGTAGCCAACTGTTATGCAGTCGGGAACATAGCGCTGTCACGGTGAAGGAATTTTCCTTGCGGTGATTTTAGTTTTTTTATAGTTCAGTAGCGCTTTGCTATATTCCTTCTATATTTAGTGACAAATAGGCCTAAAAAAGCTCCTAAATGGGGTTATTATATAGCATACATTGCTGGTTTTTAAATGATAAAGATATATTTAAATCAACAAGTAGCCTACTTGTTATGTAGCCTATTTATTGGTAAATGCAGAACACTGAAGAATGAGGAGAACCAAGGTATCCCAACCAGCTGAAGTTAAATATAAGAAAAATATGAATAGTCCTATATAAAAAAAAACAGTTTGGTGCAAATCTACAGAACCTCAATAAAACTTATAACAGAACGATGCGCAGTTTTTATTAAACATTTGTCAATAGCCTGTTTTAACTTTATTGTTTTACTTGCTTTTGTTTAGCAAAAACAAGCATGCTCAGGTAGGCTCGAATCAGTCTGTTAACAAAAAAAATCGCTCTTCCGCGTCGTGTACATCAAGAGACGTACTTTTAAAGATTGCTAAACGTTCAAGTTTATTGAAGTGCTCTAGCATTGTAATTGTGTTGATCGATGAAGTCATTTAAAACTTGCTGCATTTAGAGGCGACATAGCCTATTCTCTCTCAATTTCAGTAAACATGCTCGGACACATACAAACTTCAAATACTACAGCAGATATTTCGGACTGCCGAGCGAATCACTGGTCGACTACTACCGTTATCACTGCGAGAACTTTACTCATCCAGAGTGAGCGAGTAAACCCCTCACGGACGACTGCCGGCAACTCAAACATAAATATAAATACAAAAATGTTCGGGCCCGGTCCTCTCTCCGTGACGGTCCGGTCGCTCGTTCCCTTATGTGCTCCCGATCTCCTACTCGAACCACGGTCTCGCCCAGCCTACTCCACTACACTAAACTACTCACTTATACTCATATTTATTTATTATACATATGTTACTGATTTAATATCATATAGCTATAACATTCCCTTACAATTTTTTTTATAGCATAACTTGTATATATATGGCACATGCATAAAATAAAGCATCCGGTGCTCTTTTGACATGTATTGTTTTCTTTTCATATGTGTATTGTCTATTACATATTTTTGTATTATTATTTTGTTACCTGTGTCTTATCACTTTATGTGAGCTGTTTAGTAAATGTATTATACTACTACGGTATTTCTATGTGGGGATTTGTGGACAGACTTGTCCCACATGACCATCTAGCAATATACCCCACTTACGCTGCTGCCACTAAAGACAACGCTTACTATTGTTAGTGTATATTACAGGTATCATATAGTTTTGTCATAGCAAAGAGTTAGACAGTAAACAGAACAGTTTAGCCATAGCAGCAGAGATCATTCAGGAATGGGATAAACCGAGATGACTGTAGAAATAACGTTTTATTTTGAATGACACAGAAATTCACAATGCTGATGATATCCCCCAAGTTAATTCTGCCATCGTTATACTGGTAGTACACCGACAGCTGCAAAAAATCGGAATTTATCCCTTTGTTACATAAACACAATAAAACGGCTGGCAGACCAAATCAGTCCCGACTGCCTAGTCACCGGGATTTTCCAGTCTAGTCCGTGCACGCTGTTATCAAGTCATAAACGTTTAAATACAGCATATATGTAACAATACGGACAATGTACATATATAAACACAAGCAATCATTACATAGTATAAAGAAGAGGCCATTATCATTTCTTAGTATAACACAAATTTTAGATCGCCATGTTAGCTCCCTGAATCTTAGTGCAGAGCAACAGGTGATTGGCTGAAGTTAGAACGTGGCCTATTGGACGACAAAAGCGGAAGTTAACCGATTGGCTTGCGTAGCTAGTGGGCGGGGTCCACGTATTTGTGGATTGTGCGCACGGTTTGACGTTAGAAATGTTTCAAAATCCACAAATGCACAGAAAGCGATCCACAAATGTGCAGAAAGCGATCCACAAATGCACAGAAAGCGATCCACAAATGCACAGAAAGCGATCCACAAATGCACAGAAAGCGATCCACAAATGCACAGAAAGTGATCCACAAATGCACAGAAAGCGATCCACAAATGCACAGAAAGCGATCCACAGATGCACAGAAAGCGATCCACAAATGTGCAGAAAGCGATCCACAAATAATGGCAAGTTTTATTTTCAAATCTCATTGTATTTATTTGTGAATTCCATTTATTTTTGTGGAACGTCTAACACATTTATGGTTCGCTTTTTGTGCATATGTGGATTTAAAAAATGTTTGTGAAACTCTCTTTATTTATTTGCGGATCATAGTTTATTTATTCATAATTTTGCAACATTTCTGATCCCATAGTGTGTCACTTTTGATCTAAATGTTTAATGTTTGAATTTATGTTTGTTCAATTACAAAACTCATTTAACTTTATAAGTTTTCACTCAAAATAAAATAAAATAAATTATTAAATGAATAAACTTTAAAACAGATTTTTTTTGTCCGTTTTGTCATTTAAATCAACATTTGTTTTAAGAAAGCGTTCTCACAAAATAATAATACAAAGTCAAAACAGATGTGTGTTTATGTCTTTACCTGCATTTAAAATGACTTTTTGATGAATGAATTTTTGATATTGTGATGAATTAAAATTTTTATTCATTTCGAACTTTAAAACGACCTCGTTTCCTGAATGGCCATTTGTTTGTGAAAAGTAAACTTTAAACCACTGGCAGCGAAGCTGCACGGACCAATGGTGATGGAGCCTGCCAATGGGGGGCGGGGCTTATGGCTTTATAAGAAGACACATCGCAACAGTGTCCTCTGGTAACTTCGACTGAAGCGACGACCATGCAGCTTGTAAGCACGGCAAGGAACGCAGTGCTCGTTAGAGAGCACCTTTGGTACGTGGCCATGTCTCGGTTTGAGGACCACCCTAGAGTCGTCAGGCCCAAATTCAAGACAGGCAGGGCTCACCGAGAGCCCCTGTAAATAGCCAATGCGTTTAATCGATGCCAGCGCTAGCAGCAGAGCGGTTTTTAGCGTCAGGGAACAAAGGTCCACAGACCGCAAATGCTCAAAGGGCCTCCGTGGGAAGTTCCCATACAGGGATAGTAGAGGGGCAAGGAGGGCAGAGCCGCCTGGACCCCTTGAGGAGCGAACAACGGGTTGTTCTTTCCCGCTGTTTGGCCTGCTATAGGGTTTGGGAAGCCGAAATGGCTGCCACATAGACTTGGAGCTTGGAAGGGGAACGACTCTTTTCCAACAGCTGTTGCGGAAAGGACTGTATCAATGATACATCGCAAGATTCCGATTCTGCACACCAGACGGAATAGACAGATCACTTAAGGTTATAGAGTCGTCTCGTGGACGGCGCTCTTGTCATGGATCTCTATGGTAGAACCCAATTGCAGGCAGACACAGGAGGTGAAGGGGTTAACAGGGGTATTTATTAAACAGGACAAGACTATACAAAACAGGCAAAACAAAACCCACAAGGGGGAAAACAAGACTGGAAAACTAAAACTAAAACAAGGACACTGACTCACTAGACTAAGAAAACAAACACTGGAAACAAACACTAAACTAACACTTACTATGACAAGGGAAACAGGAACTCGGGAGACAAGGAACTTGAAACAGTAGACTTTCACAGGAACAGCATACAACTACAGGTAAGGTAACACTTACAATGAACGCGCACAGGACAATGAAACATGAGGACTCTTTATAGGGAGACAAACACAGGATAATTAAATAGGGGACCAGGTGACACAGATCAAACACTAAGGGGAAGCTAATTAACACAAACTAAGAAACAGAAGGGTAGGAACGATGACGCAGACCCGAGAGAGAGTATGGTGGCAATTAGGTGCCACAATCATCTCTTTCCCACATGAAACAGAGAATCCTGTATGATTCCACCTCTAGACCAAGAAATACCTGACAAGGAGAGGTGGAACCATGACAGCTCTAGCCTGAGAGGTAGTATTCATGACACTATCCGGGTGGACCATAGGCTCCTATCGAGACTCCAGAGGTGCAGAGCCCACAGCTCGTGTTGCCTGCTTGAGAAAGGAGGTCTCGTCTCAGGCGATAGGCCAGAGGGCTGCCACGAGCAGCCGAGACAGGTCCGCGATCCAAGGCTGGTTCGTCCAGAGTGGGGCTACAAACAGCACTTGTGCGCCTGATCTCTGATCCTCCTGATCAGCTCAGATATGAGAGCGAACGTGGGGAAAGCATAGAGGAGTCTATTGGGCCAAGTGTGGGCCAAGGCGTCCCCGTTCTTCGAAAGTAGGTTGGGCAATGAGAGTTGTCTTCTGAGGCAAAAAGGTTGACTTCTGCCTTGCCGAAGATCTCCCAGATGTTCTGAACCGTCAGAGGGGTGGAGTGTCCAATCGTCTGTATGGACGTCGCTCCGAGATAACATATCTGCTCCTTGGTTCAGTTTGCCCGGCACATGTGTTCCCCTCAGTGAGTACAGATTGAACTGGATCCATTCAAAGAGGCGGAGTACCAGGTAGAAAGGGCGCCTCGAGGAGAGGCCTCGCTGGTGATTTATGCAAGACACCACCGTCAAACTGTCCGACCGGACTAAGACGTGGGGTCCCCGTAGAACCGGCAGGAAGTTGTGAAGGGCCAGTCATATTGTCTGCAACTCCAGGCAGTTGATGGAGCCACAAAGAACCCGTGTTAGAGGCATCTGTCGTGACAACCATCCACCTGCATGTGGTGCCCAGGGGCATCCCCCTGCTCTAGCCAGAGTGGATTCCTCCAAGGAGCTAGGGCGGCGAGACGTCAAGCTTGTGGCGGAACTCTCAGTTTCAGCCAGTACATAGTGCGACGAATGCCTAACTGCAGTACTGGAGATGCGGAGGCCATGCATTGGCCATGCAGAGGCCAGCATTCTCTGAAACGCCTTAAGGGGGCGTGTAATCCCAAGCTCGAAAGAGGTCGCGAGTCTCTGAATGGCCAGTGCGCATTCTGGCATCTGCCTTGCTGTCATTTGAATTTACAGCACTGTTGGCTGCATGTCATTTTCCTTGTTTTTTATTTGTCTGTAAGATGTTTATGATTTAGAATGGATGTAAAACTGATCTTTCTAAGATGTTTATTAGATGTTTCTACACAGTAGATGTTTTCCAGATCTTAAGCAAACATCTCAAAGACATACATGTGCTATCGAGGTGCTACATTATTACTTAATAATAATCAATTTCTATCTGAAGGAACTTCCCTCAGCAGGATAACATAAAGCTGAACTTCAATGAAATCCCTGGAGTACCATTGAATAAGCATACATTATAAAAACTAATGCAGTGGTTGTGACAAAAAAGGATGACAATTTAAAAGTCTAGGTTTAAGGGTCCAACTAAAGCAAACACTGATCATCACAATGGTAACTTTAATCCGACTGAAGTCAATCCGAACAAATACTCATGCGTAGGACCTATGCCGTAGCTTACGCAGAGCCGCGTACCCTACGGACGCACCTCTCCAAAATGTAACAACTCGTCAACTCAACGTGGACCCTAAGACCGCAAGCACTGTGATTGGTCTGTTTGAACCCCTCAGGTCAAAAAGCTCATGTCTACTCAAACACATTTCAGAATGAATTATCTAAGTAAATAATTTGTTCTTCTGTATTTAGCATCTCAAGCTGCAACAAAAGTGACTGTTTACTTGCCGCTATCACTGCTATAATTATTCATTTGATTCTCAATGCTTCTCAAACAAGCTGCTTCTTCTTCGTCTTGGTTACACAGCAACATGGACACTGACGCCAAGTGGTCATTGCCTGTAGACGCAGACAACGACACAGAAGTATAATTTAAAACCCACACGTAGAGGCTACCGTACGGCGGCATAGGTCATACGCACGAATATTAACTGAATTTAAAGCAATCCGACCCAAATTGTTTTCTTAAAGGCTTTTCAATTTATACACAAGTGGATTATTTGGTTGCATGTAAACATAGTCGCATAGTAAACAATTTTTAACATTAACTGATATTGATTCAATGCAATTAACATTGACAAATCCACAATTTTTAAGGGAAGTACAGGTATATCACCAATAATTATCTGGTAATATATCAGAGGGGATATTCCAATTAAATCAATGTACAAATAAAAAATAATGTTTTATGCAGATATTATTATTTGCACCTTTAGAACAAAACAAGTCTTGAAAGAGAACAGAGTGCATGTCATCAAGACAAGATATAATGTTAAAAAAAAATATTTTAGGTTAAAGTGTGTTATGTCTGAAGGGCAGTAAAAACAAATACTGTATTTCTTTCTTTTCAAATGTATACACACACACACACACTGACCTGAGAACGTCAGCAGAAGAAACAGCCTGTCCATCGCTGGTGGATTTAAAGAATAATATCAATCTGAAACAGAAGGAATCAAACACATTTCAATAAAGTAAATCAGCATGCCGGTTTAGTGATAGTGATAAAACATCCACGTTTACCTGCAGCAACAGTCTCAGTCTGAAGATGAATATGGTCTTTCTTATCTCTACATTCTGGGTTTGGTTTCCTACAGAAAAGCCTCCCACAATGACTTTAATGCAAAACATGCTTCTGTTTGGAAAAGTGACAAATCATGTAAATCAGGGCTAGTCAACTCTGGTCATGGAGAGTCAGTGATCTGCATAGTTTAGTTCCAAACCTGATAACAAGAGAGCAGGTGAGAAGCATTAAACCAATGTTATAAACTGTTGATTTGTCCACAATGTTAATAACACTGAATCAATATCACTTTTGCCACCCGCAATTATTGTTGGAAAATGTTGTAACAAACCACCATTATTGTGATCAGTGTTTGCTTTAGTTGGGTTCTTGACTCATTAAGTGCTGTTAACAATGTTTCAAAGAACATTTATGCATTGACATTTCAAAAAAAGAAAAACAAAGTTAAGCTGACGTAGGATACTATTTGTAATGGCTGTCAAGCTGCGATAAAGAGGAGCAATAACACTAACCAATGTTTAAGCTGATCTTTCATGACTGATTTGAATGTTTTGGTTCACAAATGCGACAAAATAAACAGAAACATTTCCTGACACACTTCAACATCGACACTCATGCAAACATCAACAATGGTGACGATCATCAAACTAATTTAGAAAAACAGATCAACTGCAATTACATTAAGTACGTCCAAAATCATAATATGCTGAAATAAGTATTCTTAAAGTACCCGGACGGTCTACTGTTTCTGGTGCTGTAAATGTTGAATGCTATAAATCCGACTTCTAAAAGCTATTAAACAGGAGTTTCATTTGATACCACAATTAAAACTGCGTTTCTATTTATTTAGTGCACGCATTTGATATGTGCGTGTCTCCAGCATGTGCCTTCTCTGTTCTGCAAAGACTCGCTCGCATCATTTAAACGGTAACGCTAATTTCCTTTTACCTCACTGCCTGATATATGACTTAATCTATTACTTGCAGGTTATTAATATTCTTTCTTTACTTTTACGTATGTGAGACTAAACCAGTGTTTCTCAAACAGCCATTCCCCCTGGAGGTTGGTAACTGGAAAAAAGTTTGAGAAGCACTGGTGTCACCCCAATAAAATGGTAAGAAACGCAGCTGATAGATATGACGATGTTGAGCTGGCATCGTGATTCCCACAAATGCTTCACTTTAGTCACGTGACTCTCGCTGCTCCGTGCTGTGTGTTGTAAACAAATATGAACAAGGCTGAGAGGCATAAAACCTTGCACTGTACAAATCAGACTAGCCTGACTTTATAACTCAGTAGCTCGCGCTGTATGAAGAGGACGTGTATAAACTGTATAAAGAAGACGCGTGTCTGCGCAGCTCGCGTTGTATAAAGGAGTTGCGCCTTACTTTATAACTTTTTAAATTTACATTTATGCATTTGGCAGACGTTTTTATCCAAAGTGACTTACATTGCATTATACTATACATTGTATCAATGAGTATGTGCAATCCCCTGGGATCGAACCCATGACGTTGGCATTTTCAGACCGAAGTTGACGGGACGGGATGTAGACCTGGAGCACTGAGTTAAGGTAAATGGGTGAATTTGCTGTTATCGTTCTGAAGACCAGTGTCAGAGATTTAAACTTGATGCGGGCGGCAACTGGCAGCCAGTGAAGTGAAATCAGGAGGGATGTTACATGGGTTCTTTAAGCTGATTGAAAACTAGACGTGCAGCTGCATTCTGGAAAAGACAGAGGAGTGAATTTCCAGGTGTTGAGAACAGGTACAGCAAGGTCACTGGTGTCAAATGTACACCCGCTGGTGTATATATGAGTCCGTACCTACGGGGGTACAAATTTACACTGAAGCAGAGTGTTTCTGGAGTGAAATGTTAATTTATTCATTCAGTTAATGAATCAATTGAGTTGACTTTACAAGTGATGATTGATCTTTAGTGATGACACCTGCTGTTCATGAAGTGTTTAGATACACAGCTGATGTAAAGCAAATACAACAAATCTATGTGTAGAATGTCATGGCAGAATCGATCACCAATGTTGGAAGAAATCACGAAGACCAATAAGCCAAGTTTCAAGGGTTTCAATCTTTATTGGCTCGAGAAAGCACAGAGAGACATACAGAGTTCATCTGAAGATGTCCAACGAATACATATCTGACTCCATCTTTTATACCTTGTTCTCAAGTTGTTATCACAGTTTAAACCAATCATGTTTGCCTGACATCACCTTCTTCCAATCAGGTTTTACATGATATCATCTTTTTTTGTAAGTCTATCCTCGTTTGACCTTCCACAGTTAAATGTCCAGCTCCATATACCCTTTCTAAAGCTTTTAAAAGAAAGGCACATACATCCATCTTCGAAATTCAGATGTATGTCACGATGTCATTTATTGCAACAAGCTTGGTTTACTTCAAAGGGTAAACATGTACTTCAAACAAGATAATATTGAACACAACCAATGTTTGTGTTTTCATTTGTAACTCGAACCAACTAATGTCTCCAAAAGTGTGTAGTGTGTGTGTGAAACAGCTGCTTGGTGCTCATCCTAGAGGCCCAAAGCCTTTGTTAAGATCAGAACTATCTTAAATGTGTTTTTTATATAAGAAAGCTCAGTTATATATTTAGAAACCTTAAATGTATTCTTTATATAAGGAAACTCAATACTATAATAGAAAAAGCACCATAAGAACTAATGTGGTCTCTCGACATCACGAAATATCAAGATGCTTCAAACAACTTTTAACTGTGTTGCTATGATCAGTTATTAAAAGAAGTTTGAGTGTAAAAGATGTGTCACGGGGTGACAAAAACCAGAACGGGACTAAGATCCTGGTGAATGCAGTTATTCAGGATTTTCCAGTGAACATCCATTCTATGCACTGTGAATCTGTTGCCGTGGCAGCGGGGCTGATTGCCTGAGTGACAGCAGGTGTGGGGCAATTACAGAGAACGCTGTGAGAGGGACACACATTCAGAGGGGGCTTTTAAAAACAGAGAGAAAACAGACTGTGGGGTGGATCTCCTCCCGTGTGATGCTGTGTTTGTCAGCGGGCTGTTCTTTTTATTGAGGCTGGGCTGTGGAGTGGTGAAGATTGAAGCTGTGGAAGAGAAAGGAAGGAGTGAAGGATTTGTTAGCGAAGACTTGAGGAATATCGTCAGCAGTGAGAAAGATGCAAGTGATGAGTATTGGATCCGTTGTTTATATACACTAACACTGAAGTGGTGTGGAGAGTTTGGAAAATGTGTGGCACGAGCGAACTATTACACCGAGTGAATTGATGATCTGTCTCCAACTTCTGTCCTCTCCTTGCCGAATGTGATGATCGCTGCACGTTCTTCTACCTCCCGAAGTGAAGTCAAGCCCTGATCGAGGACGAGATCCGATCTGGTGGGAGAAAAGACCGGTGGGTGAGTGCTGGCCCGAATACACGGTGTGCGAGTGGAATTGCAGTGCCTGAAGTGACGATTCACACGGTTTGTGCTGTGAAGTGAAATTGGTGTGTGGAGAAGTAATAGAAGTCTGCCGTGCACTCTCCTCCTACAGTTTTCTACCCGCTGTCTCTAAAGAAGGGTTTTGATAAAGCAAACGCCCAACTTCCTGCTTTGAGAAGACCTGGCCCTGTTAATGCTGAGTGCTTCATATATTATCGAACTGTTGAAACTGTGCTGTGTCTGTTCCAGTGCTCAGCCAAAGTGAGCGTCCCGCTCAAAGCGCCCTCCCCGCCTGGTGGTCTCCACCCGCCCCTATTGGACACCTTTACCCTGTTCAGAAGAAGAGAGAAGGTATATCAATTGAAAAGCTTCATGTACTGTTGAACCGTTGAAACTGTGCTGTGTCTGATCCAGTGCTCAGCCGAAGTGAGCGTTCCGTCCAAAGTGTTCTTCCCGCCTGGTGGTCGCCACACGTCCCTATTGGAAGCCTTTACCCTGTTCAGAAGAAGAGAAGTGCTCAGCTGAAGTGGAAAGCGTCACACGTCCCTATTGGAAGCCTTTACCCTGTTCAGAAGAAGAGAAGGTATATCAGTTGAAAAGCTTCACATACTGTTGAACTGTTGAGACCTTGCTGTACTGTTCCAGTGCTCAGCTGAAGTGGAGCGTCCCGTCCAAAGCGTCCTTCCCGCCTGGTGGTCTCCACACGTCCCTGTTGGAAGCCTTTACCCTGTTCAGAAGAAGAGAGAGGTATATCAGTTGAATGTTCCATATACTGTTGGACAGTTAAACCTTGCTGTCTCGTTCTAGTGGCTCGCTTGCCCCCACATCCGAGTACCTCCCTCCGGAGTAACACCAGTGACTCGCTTCGCCTCCGCATCTGCATACTTACCTGGCGGCAAGAAGAAGATTTTAATTAGGACTTATCCAATTCACCAATCTTTTAATTTAATAAATAAACTGTATTATTTTATTCCCTTGTCTGTCTGGTCCTTGACACGTTCCTCGAGGTGGTTCCCCGGGTTTTTCAGGGGTGGGTGCAGTCTGGCTTGGCCGCCCCGACCTGTGACAGATGTTCATGAAATTTTCGTCTGTTTTAGTCGAGCTAGAGATGCTGATGTTTGTCAATAGCGGTGTGTAAGATAAACAGATACTGCCTTTGTCAACAATTATAAATAAGATGTTTTTACTGTTACACACAGACATCAAAACTCAGCGTACAAATCTCAATAACGGTTACAATCAATACAACTTAAATGCTGCAGTGCATGCTGGGTAACAGAATAGCATCAAACTTAACAATAACACCCAGCATGCATTTGGTTATTTTGTGAGTTTTGTAAGATGAGTCTTAATATGTGTGAGAAATGTTTTCGGATGCTCTGATCAAATCTTTAAAATTGCATTTTGATCTCTCTAGCTGCATTTTATTATAACTTATGACACTATTATTCATTTGTCTCGTACACCAAGTCTAATGCTTCTACTCAATAAAAAGACAGGACTGTGCATTGCTTTAACATGATGTATGTTTACAACACAGCTTTACACAAGCAGGGAAAACTGCTGCGCTGGACTTTAGTCCAAGGACCCAAATAAAACACTCATCACCATGATGGTGAATTTAAATGACTTGATCAATAAAACAACATCAGCAGCACTAAATACAACTAAAGCAACACTGATCATATTCAAAGAAGTCAAGTTTATTTAGTGACATGTACATATGTCTTTTATTAGCATATTTGATTGTGTATTTAAATGACATGAATCTGTGTGGCTACAGTCTTCTGTTCTTGTTCACTTCTTCAGTGGACTTTGATCTTGAACAGCAGGTGTTACCACTAAAGATCAATCATCACTAGGAAAGTCAACTCAATGCTTGGGAATGAATGTAAATGTAACACTCTCAGAGAATAATGGTGTCTTTGAGGTCATGTTGAATTATTAGTCTGGTTATCATTTTATAGAAAGCTTAATTTAACATCATAGTACATCATAGTACATCATATACATATATAACTCAAAACACACAGTAATAGCAAGTCAAGAGCTGATCTAAAGCAAACACTCATCAACATAATGGAGACTTCAAATGACCAACCAGTCACATCTAAACCTCTAAACTGACAGTACAACAGTAAGATCACAGTTTGAGCTCACAGTGAGTTTGCTGTGAGGTTACATCTTGACCTCATCGTGAGCATTCTGAAAGCTGATGGTGACATCACATTGTTGACTGGGCTATTTAATAGAGACAACTGCATGGACACAATATGAAAAATCAACACACATTGAGGTCTGTATTACACTGGATGCCCTGAATATAATACAATTTGCATTGGTGGCTCCTGCAGATTTGCTTTAAGTAAAACATTCTGCTGCTTTCCATACTTGGATCGTGCGTTGTGTGAGATCCTGACTGTCAGAGTCAATAATAGTTTTTCTGGGGAATTTAAATTGAATTAAAGGTTGGGCATATTTACATATCAGAATCATTGTCCCCACCTGCACTATACAAAGTCTGAGGTGACATGAGGTGAAAGACTACAGTTTCAGACTGATTTATCAGTTTGAGCTTTCACCACGAAAACAATAATTAAACATGATTTAAAAAATCTCAAAGTTTCTGAAATATGTCAAAACATTGTGTATATTTCAATAATAATACTAAACAATACTTTTTATATATTTATAATGATCGTGTTAAATGATTGGCAATTTCCAACTACAAGTGCAAACTCTGATAGCGTGCTCACACTGGGCATGGTTGCCCTGAACAGTGCCCGAAGGCTTTTACATCGACCATTGTTGTGAATGCTGGAGACGTTCACACTGATGCTAAGCTACAACGCTAAAGAAATTGGCCCTTGAGCAGTGAATTATCTGATCATTTCATGACAATACACATTGTGTGTATATCTAGTGAAAATATTGTTTTATTTAATTATATTATAACTGTAAGTGTTGTGTTATTGCGGTGATTCTGTGAGACGCCTTTACAAACTTTATATATTTATGTAACATATTTTTGATGTAAAAACGTTCAACAGATTAGGTTATAACATAATACAAACTATAACAAAGACATGTAAAAAGTAATAAATTGCTTTTTCCTAACAGTAACAGGTTGTGATTCGGAGGATCCCAGTGGCCATTTTTGGAATTGCGCAATGTAAGAAAACGAATTAAAGATGCCGTTCTTTGGCTGTTTTCGAGGCTTTGATGATGTTTTTTCAGTGTTTAACAATGGATGTTCATGTTTCTAGTTTCAAAAAACGCTTTATCTTTCACATATTTCAAGTCTATTGTTCACCGCTGTCCCTCTTCTCACAAAACAATTGGATATTTTCCGGTTTCTATAAAGTCCCTCCTTCCGAAACGCTGTGATTGGTAAAGCTGACCCAGTCTGTCGTGATTGGTTCCCCGCTTACAGCGTGTGTCTTTAGATGTCCCAACCACACCATGTAATAGCAAATTTTGTATGTTTTTGTATGTTACTCGGGTCTTCTTTCCATTTAAAGAGACTACTTAAAGTATCAAAAATCTATTAAATATACACACAAAAAACAAATGGTGCTATATAGCACTAAAAGTGGTTCTTTGGCTCGTAATCATAGGGGAACCATTTTTAGTGCTATATAGCACCTATTTTAAAAGGTGCTATATGGCACCTTTGTCAAATGGTGCTATATAGAACCATTAAAGGTGCCATATAGAACTTTATAACTTAATGGTTTATATGGTGCTCAAAAGAACCAACAATGGTTCTCTGGATCATAATCATAGGAGAACTTCTTTTAGTACTATATGGCACCTACTTATAAAGAAGCTTTATAGCACGTTTATCAAAAGGTGCTATGTAGAACCATAACACGTGTCATATATTGTTTAAATTGATCTAGAAGGGCTCATTTTATTCAGATACTACCATGGACAAGTTAAAATGCTTTAATAAATGACACTTATTTAAAAAAATGAATATTTAATCGTACAACATAAATTTAAAGGTTTTTAAATCGATGGTGTTTTATGTATTTAAGCAGCAAATAAAATAAATGATGACAAGTAAGGGAATAAATATAGGCAATACAAAATTTGAATAGAACTACTCTTTTATATTCATACAAATTGATACAACAAGGTTTATACACACATACTGTAACCTGTAAGCTCTTTTTGGCCTACTGGCTTGAGGCTACATTTGCTCTTAATTTGAAAAATCTAAATTCTTTTTAACATTAGCCACAGATACTACCATGGACAAGTTGTGCTTCTTGAATTCTTTTGAACAATAAATAAATGAGTGAAATGACAAGACATGTATCATACACAACCAATTGCAAACAGACATATACATGGAAACTTGAACTAGAACTGGAAGAAGCCAAAAGATGCAGAAAGAAATAATATTGACCCCTAAATCTACTCACAGATTGAGTTGTACACCCTTTTTACAGTGACAGGAAGTCCAGCTGGATCCTTCAATTTTAAAACAACACAATCCAAAAAGATCAGTGTCTTTTTTAGTCCTTTAGGATACTGGATTCCAAATGCAAAATCCACACACAGGGGGAGGCCCAGTGCCATCGAGATGTCCTCACTTTCCTCTGTAATTAAATTAAAAAAAAGCAGGAAGACTATCTAAGCAGTGCAGATTTAATTACCTTCTTTTAGTCTGCCATCTACACAGTCCTCAATTTTGCGCTTGAATCTATCTATCAGGGGACTCCGTGAAACTTCAAGGACTCGAGGTGCCATTACAGACAGCTGCGCAAGAAGTTGTTGGTCCACATCAACAGATGTGTGGTCTCTCATAATCCAAAGTAGCTTCCGATTAAGTAAAAAAGACATGTATTAAAATATAGCCATAACTCAATTAAAGGAGCCAATTAACATACTACTGTTCTTACTATTTTGGCCAGTCTAAAACACGGGAACTCAGAGAGAGTCTCCTCTGTGCTGTGGTTGGACACAAAATTTCTTTGGTAGCATTTAATCGGTGCCAACTTTTCTTTTAGGAGCTCTATATTTGGTCGAAGCTTCTCAGTTTCCACCTTCATTGCTCGCAGATGTTCCCTGATGCTTCGTTCATCTTCTCCAGCATCTACCTATTAAGGGTAGTTAAATTGTCATAAATGAGGGTTGTCAATAAAATGTAACAAATAAGTGTCAATACTAAAGTGATCAATGACATTATAACCTGTTCCAGTCAACTATGCCATGTTATGTTTAAATAAGGCACAATACTAGAGTATAATACTACTTTAAAGATTTATTTTAAAAATATGAAAAAAAATTGCAAAATTTAGAAGTTTTACTAGAACTGAATATGAGTATTTTACTGTGGTGCGTGGATTTGTTTCAGTCGTCTGAAGAGGCCGCTTCCTCCCTGCCCATCTCTCTTTAATGCGCTGTATTTCAGAGTTGGCAACAAGTGGCTTCCTTTCTTTTTTGAACTTATTTCTCAGTGATTCAAGCAGGGAATCCTTGAAAAAAAGGGTACAATTGTTTTTAGTTTTAATTAAACATTTACCTTAATGCTAACGAAGTCAACCACATCAAAAGCAAGATTATATTGTTGTATTCACTTTTTGCCCATTTACATTTTGAGTACACACAGTGTATGTTTTTGAAGAGTTTGACTACATGTAAAACCCTTTTTAGAATGTACTTAAAGTGATTTTGAAGAATGTTGTTAACTGGCACCCATTCACTTGCATTGGTTTTGTGTCTATACAATAGAAGTGAATGAGTGGCACTGCTGTTTGGTTACTAACATTTTTCTAAATATGAAGAGTTTGGTTGCAAAACACTAAAAATCATGTATAAATCAAACTGCAGTTGGTTAGTTTTGGATTTATACCGTTTTGAAACTAAACTATTCATATGTTATTTTGTGTTCTACAGAAGAAAGAACAGCATACATGTGATACAAAACAATTTTGGGGAGTGAACTATAATTTTTACACCTATAAAAATACAGCACCCTTTATCTCAAAATATTTATTATTTATTTATACAATTTAATTGACCATATGAAGTCATTTTGATAATCAATATAGCAAGGAAACAATGTTAATACAAATGAAAACTTACATATCCTGAACCAATACTTTCTCTAAGGAATGGGTAGTCCGTGATCAAAGTCGACAGAAGTTCAATATACTGAAGATGAGTTGGGTACCTAACAGAAAAATCAGAACAGAAAAGCAAACTGGTGTTAGTGTACACACAACTGTGCTACCACCAAAAACAAAAGGAAAAATGTCAGATTTTTATTTGTTACATTATGACCCTCTTGGTTATGTACTTCTTAAAATAATTATGTATTGATGTATGGTATTGATTGCAGTCCAAAAAGTTTTAATCAAACTAGAAAGACACACGTAGTAGCAACTTACATTGTTTTCATACTAAGTTGGTCAAACAGAGTTTGAATCAATAGAGTCCGCAGTTTTGTTTTACTAGCACTTTTCAGATCAGAATCTCTTCTTTCTATGGCCATCCTCAGCAACGCTGGAATCATTAAAGAGGTATGTGGATCAGACTGAGCTTGACTGGGGAGATTATTGCTTTCTGAAGGGTGCTCTCTATGGAGAAAAAAATAAATAGAGAATTGGCCATCAAAAATAGAATAAAAATAAATTTAGCAAATTAACAGTTAGAAAAACACTTGTACACAATGTAACAGAGTGGACACAATGCTGTGTGTTGATGGGATACCACTCTGATTACCTCCTCATTGGTGGGCTTTTAAGTATTTCCAACTGGGCCAAAAACAGAGTCTGCTTGCGAATTACTGGAAAAAGCCTCTCAGACATCCTCTCTGAAATAACAGCAAGAGTGGCTCCATCTATTTCATGTTCTGGGGATAAGAAAGCATTTAATAAAAAGTTAAATGAATCATAAACAGCAAGCATTGTTATGTATTTACCTATTAAACATTGCACTGTGATTGGCTGAGCTACATTCTAAGGAATGGATAAATCGTGAGATACAGTTTTATTCTGTAGATCCATTTAGAGCTAAATTACTGATGTTACCCCTAGTTAAAAATAAATACACGTAATTGTATTTAAAATACATTTATTTCATGCTAAGTATACTGTAAATACATTTTATTCTTATGCACTTAATAAAGTACACTGCGATTGTATTCGTGGTGTACTAAATTGGTACACTTAAAGTCTGCTAAATTGGAACAACTAATTTTGTACTCAATATACTTTAATTGTTCAGAAATAGTGTGGAAGTCCAACTAAAGATATATTTAATGTATTTAATAGTGTTAAAGTGGAACTATTGCAAGTATACTTCTGGTATACTTTAAATATCTTGCATCGAAAGACTGATTTTATACAAATTCATTTAATTCTTATAAAAAGTGACATTAAAACACATTTTTATTAAAACACAGGCTTCATTTAAATAAATGTGCATTGTGTATAAGTAGTACTTCAAATAAAGTTTAATTATAATTTTATATCAGTTAGTTGTCTCAGTAGATATGTTAATACATTTACACTATACTTAGTATGAAAAAAACATTTTTTAAATGAATTGATTTTTTACTAGGGACATGATCTAGGTTGAGCGGTATTAGTTAATCACAGAGTAAAGCATACTGCATCAATAACACCGAGATTCATTTATTTTTCATTACTGCAATTAAACACATCACATCTAAATGTAAAATAATTTGAAGCTGAAAATAACTTATATCTCACAGGCCGATGAAGCAGTGTGATGTACAGGTTGTCCTCTTGATCTGTGTCTGCATCAAGTGCATGGAAGTCAGTTTCCTCTCCAGGTGTGATAGCCACCCACTGACTTGTTGATTGGACACCATAGGCATGCAGATGCTCAGAAAAGCACCAAGTTTTGTAGAGTCTTCCGCACAATTTCCACTGACTGTTGTACTTAACAATATGTATAACTTTCAAAATACTGGGATTTCCTATATGGACAAGGTCAAGAATCAAGAAGTCTCCAGTGGTGTATTTGACTCTGTCATACACCAATTGTTTGGTTTTCCAAAGTGTTTTCCCCAGTTCATCTGTGTTCTCTGCAATAATTTCTCCAAGCTCAGAGGGTAGTGCATGCAAAGGTATCTCTATTAAAGAGTACGGGACATCTTCCGAGTAATGGTTTCCAGTCGATTGTGCTTCCCAACACTGGCGCATTTGATAGCGCTTGCCAGAGTCTTTGCAATATTCTGGTAATTGTTTGTAACAGATGAAACACGTTTAAAGTACTGGTGTTTGGCATCATACCTGAGACACCAATGTGCTATCAGTGGACCATGCTGTTTGATTAATCGAGGATAATGAACCAGAAAGTGAATCTTTGGAGTAAAGTTGTCAGGGAAAAGCCTTTGAAAACTCTTCAGAAATTCTGCCAGTACTATGTCACATATAGATCGAAATAGCAAATAGAGAGCCCAGTAAGTGTTTTCGTGAGGGACGAAACTTCCAATCAAAAAGCGTAAGAGTCGGAAGAGGGTCAGTCTTTCAACTGCTTTTCCTGGGATGACACCTTGGTGCAGAGCAGATGGCTTCAGCAAAACAGGACGATGAGTAATATCGTTTTGTCCAAAGGGAAATTGTTGTAGATGATCATTAAACTGCTCCAATGTAACCAGTCTTTCACAATTAAGCTTGCGCAAGACTAATTTTAGAACCTGGGGAATGACCCCTTCGAGAATAGCATGCATCAAGTCAGGCGGAAAGGATTCAGTAACCTGAAAATGAGGCAGTTCATCAAAAGGGCAATGTCCAGTAACACCATATAAGGATTTACCATCTGTCACTTGTAAATGTCTACGGTGTGTATCAGGAGTCCGGAGAACACACTCACTTTCCTCAGTTTTGTTACCAATGTCACGGTGGTGGCACAAACAGAAACGACAGATCCGTCCTTGACTAAAGCAAGTATTGAAACCAGCCAAAGAATAGGCTGATAAATTGTCAGAACAAATGGAAATCACAGAGCCTTTGAAAACGCTGGTCTGGTCTTCACTGTCAACTGATATGCCATTGCACTGAAGTTCACAAAGGTCACGAAGAAGAGGTTGCAAAATGTTCTCATAGCCAACTTTTGAAGCAATCGATTTCTCACAAGTACAGCCACATGGATATTTTTAAGACTGGAACGATACTTCAGAGGAATGTTTCCAAAGAACAAAGTAGACACATGAAATTTTGTGGATCTGCTTTTTGGATCCTAAACAATTTAAAACTTCAAATTCATCGGTATACAACTGGAGCCTCAGCTGTGTCTCAGAGCCATCAAAAAAGCCATGCTGCTGAAAAATTAATCCATCTGTGAAGTCTTTAAGTGTTTCTCCATCAAAAACTATGTCTTTCACAACATAATGAAGAACATCATGGATTTTAAGAATGTTTTTTAAAACTTCCAAAATGGGAATGTACTGGAAAGTCTCTTTTCTTCCTGTCGAGTCATATCCGAGTAAATACTCGACTGGTTCAATTAACCCGAACTCTCTAATACAGTGCTTTTCAAACTGGTAGTCTGACACAGTAGCATCCAAACATTTCCCCAAGAGGCTGTCTTCAACCAAGGACTTTAAGTTGGAATGATTTTCAAGATTGATATTTGTTTCTTCAAGACAGAACTTTAGAAGGTCCCTACACTGTTCATTAAAAAGTTCAATCGGTGTTTTCACATCATGTGTAATAGTATGCCGAACAGTTTTGGGGAGGATGTGCTTTTCTTGAAGTTTTAAAGAAAACAATGCAAAATGTCTCTCAACTAGTGATCTGAACTCGCATATTTTTTCAGAAAAATAGATATTTGGTTCTTCAGAATCAAAAGTCTCCTCCAAATCATTAAAAGTAGTTAAGGTGCCTGGAGCCTCCTGACTTTTCTCAGAATCCTCTATTTCTCTCAAGATTTTATGAGTCCGAAAAAATGGATACGTAAGGAACTTACTCTTTTGTACCTTTTTTGGCAGCCACTGTGTCCACATACAACAAAGAAATGTGGCTCACTTTCATGGAAATACTGCAGGGTGTCTGAGGTATTTGTTGTAAGTGAATGTTCTTACATGGCAGTTAGGGCACTGGTACATCAATTGCAGAATACTTGAACCTTACCCAAAAAAGTTTCACAGAATTCCTCCAATTCAATATCTTTTAGCCACTGGCAAACTTGAACAGAAGTCCAACTCATAAAGTCTGTCATAGTCTAAAGAGAAAGATAAAATAAGGTGAATGTTAGCCTATAACATTATCTGCTATTATGCCTACATGAAAACGTCTCGGTTACGTATGTAACCTCGGTTCCCTGATGGAGGGAATGAGACGTTTTGTTGAGAGATGACTGGGGTTTGATCTTGAGAACCTATCATCTACGAGAGGAATTTCTAAACGCCAATAGGATTGGCGAATGGCCCGCACACGCCAGTCTCCGCCCCGTGCATACGGATATAAAAGGAAGATGGCGGCGGTCATTCACTCACCTTTGTGCTGAGGAACCTGAGAGAGAGTTTCTCGGTCACTGCAGCGGGTCGGCGCAGTGATGTGGCATGAAGACACAACGTCTCGTTCCTCCATCAGGGAACCGAGGTTGCATACGTAACCGAGACGTTCCCCTTCAGTCGGTCTCTCGACGTTGTGTTGAGAGACGACTGGGGAAGTATCTACACACGCCACGGCACTACGCCGCATTACGATCTCCAGCGGAGCGACAGTGACTGGCCTTGCGAGTCAAGACTGAGCGCTATCGCGAGATGTAATCTTCCAGTGGATTCAGTATCAGACATACTAAGAAGCTTCTACTGACGGTCGTCACGGAAGGTGGCGTTACCCCTGTAACGAGGTCCCTTCCGGGCCGCACTGGGAAAAACACTACTCTCTCTAGAAGAGTGTGTTGCGGAGCCCACATCCTGCCATGTGGGGAGGTACATGTGGAGGTATAAGGCATGGTCTTCTCATGGGGAGAGCGCATGCAGGAAAGTGTCAACCCGACTCGGGGACAATAAACCCGGTGGAGAGCCACCGGCAGGGAGATCACCAATTCGCCTATAGGGGAATACGTGAGAATTTACATACGGGACTACCTACGAGGGAGTCACTACGTATGGGGCATTAGTCCAAGTATAGGGGTCCGCCTGAATAGGGGTGACTCTACCAGTACTGGACATGGTTCCAACAGATCGCTCCGCCCGATCTATTACCAAATGCCATGCTTAACGATGGATGGAAGCCCATACTTCACCTTAAGGGGGAATAGTAGGGAGGCTGATAGCACACGCAACTCACCTGAAAAGGGGAGAAGGCGTTTTCGCAGGCGTACATCCAGGCCAGATGCCGGCCTCTATCCTTACCGGACGTGGGCTGACACCTGTTCCACTCAGAGGTTGCAAACCTCATGAAGGTACTGGGCGTAGCCCAACCCGCAGCACTGCATATGTCTGCTAGAGTGGCGCCCCTGGTCAATGTCCACGAGGAGGCCACACTCCGTGAGGAGTGGCTCTCACTACAAGTAGGCCTTGACCGGAGGATTGGTACGCCAAATGGCATTCGCAATCCAGCGCGCCAACCCTGTTGGAGACAGTCCTCCCTGGGCTGTCTCTGGAACAGACAACGGCTGCTCAGAGCTCTAAGGGCTCTGTGTGCGGTCATGAAACCACGCGGTATGCGCGTAGGACACAGCACGTAGATGTTGGGTCTTTCTCCCGGAGGGGAGCGCCTGCAGGCTCACCATCTGACGGAATAATGATGGGAACCTTGGGCACGTAACTGGGCCTGGGTCTCAGGATCACGTGAGAGGATCCTCTTGATGGAGCGAGCGCCGTCAGGAGCGCAGTCTTCATCGTACCCGAGGAAGAGAGGCGTCTCCGAGGGGCTCGAACGCTCAAGTGGGTGTGCGAGGTGGATTTACCGTCCTCGCACCTAGAGGAACCTAGTGACCAGGTCGAGCTGACCGAGAAACTTACCCTCCACATGATAGTGCTGAGCGGCTAAGCGGCTACACACACTTCCATGTGGACGAGGAGAGGTTACTCTCTAGTCTCTGTTGTAAAAATGTCAACACTAACCTGATCGGCAACTCCGTGGGTTCTCTCCTTGGGAGGAACACCCGGATGAGAGGAGACGCCACTCGTAAGCCATAAGCTGCATGGCGGGGGCTCTAGCCAGCTGGATGGTCTTATGGACCATCGGCGGCAAGCCGCTTAAACTCTCCTCGTCCCGTCCAAGGACCAGGCATGGAGGATCCAGAGGCCTGGAAAGGGGGCCACACCGTGCCCTTCCCCTGCGGAAGACCGTCAGGGGAATCGGTCAGGGGGGGGCTGTCATCAGACCACCAGGTCTGGGAACCAAGTCTGGTTGGGCCATGACGGCGCAACTCGCAGGACTTGATGCCGCTCCTCCCTGACCCTGTGCAGGGAGGCTCACTGGGGGGGAGGTCTCCTCTTGTCCCGCGGTCAGCTGTGCGCTAGGGTGTCTCTGCCGAGGGAACCCTCGGTCAGGGAGGCCCAAGCGAGGATGGGTGGGGTTCAGGCAGTCTCCCATCAAGCCGAACTGCGCGGAGATGGAGTCGCCATTCTCCACGGGGAGTTCCCTGCTGAGAGAGCGCATAGGCTGTCCGGTGCAGGTTCTCCAGCATGAATGTGCTTGCAGAGACTTGATGACTCCACAGGGGGAGGCGTCAGGCGGGTTGCGACTTTCGCCGTGAGCATGTGCCGCCCTCGATTGAGTTCGCCACGGCAAAATGTGCTGTCCGACCAGACTAGCACATAAGTCCTGCACTAGGGGCAAAAGCCTCCTCAGTGCCAGAGGACAGTCAACAACTCCAGGCACAATATGCCGTCACAGTTGGGACCCGTCCAGTCCGCTACTGCGTGTCCGCTACTGAGGGTGCACCGGCACTGAGGCGTAC